>CAIGRF010270745.1:0-29023 GCA_903798235.1 Fraxinus ornus
TCCATTTCTCATTACCCTCCCTCAATGGCTGCTGCAAAACTCTCCATACCATTAGACCTTCACTGTAATAATACACCATATCACCCCTTAGACACGAAGCACCATCACCCACTTCACTTCACCTCTCTTCACAAACTTCCCAACAAAAGACAATTCACCATTTTTTGCAATTCCTCCAAGAAAGTTCCACCAAATACTGCAGAATTGGAGTTTCAAGAGCATAAAAATCCATCTTTGTCTGAGCAACTTAAGCCCCTATCCAGAATTATTATTTCTGACCAACCAAACCAACCGCATCAACTCTTATCCAAGCCTAAGTCCACTTGGGTCAACCCTGCCAAGCCTAAGCTTGCTGTGCTTTCGTTACAACGCCACCAGCGCTCTTCTTATTCATATAATTCGCAAATCAAAGACCTAAGGTTTTTTGCCAAGAAGGTTAATGAGTGTGGCTCCTCTGAGGAAGCTTTCTTGGCTGTACTTGAAGAAATCCCACACCCTCCCACTAGAGAAAATGCACTTTTGGTGTTAAACAGCTTGAGGCCATGGCAGAAGACTCTTCTTTTCTTCAAATGGGTAAAGGCCCAGAATTTGTTTCCCATGGAAACAATCTTTTATAATGTGACCATGAAGTCTCTGAGGTTTGGGAGACAGTTTCAGCACATTGAGAACCTTGCATTTGAGATGATAGAAAATGGAGTTGAGCTTGATAATATTACTTATTCGACTATGATTACGTGTGCAAAAAGGTCCAATATTTTCGATAAGGCAGTGGAGTGGTTTGAGAGGATGTATAAGACTGGATTGATGCCAGATGAGGTCACATACTCTGCTATTCTTGATGTGTATGCTAAATTGGGTAAAGTTGAGGAGGTGTTGAGTTTGTACGAGAGGGGGAGAGCAAGCGGTTGGAAGCCCGACCCCATTGCTTTCGCAGTTTTGGGAAAGATGTTTGGTGAGGCAGGAGATTATGATGGCATTAGGTATGTATTGGAAGAGATGAAGTCACTTGGGGTGCAACCCAATTTGGTCGTATACAACACATTGTTGGAGGCAATGGGTAAGGCCGGGAAGCCCGGCTTGGCTAGGAGCTTATTCGAGGAGATGGTGGATTCAGGGATTGTACCAGATGAAAAGACATTGACAGCATTAATCAAGATTTATGGCAAGGCTAGGTGGGGTAGAGATGCATTGCAGCTTTGGGAACGAATGAGATCAAACGGTTGGCCAATGGATTTCATTTTGTATAATACATTGTTGAGTATGTGTGCTGATCTTGGGTTACAGGAAGAGGCTGAGAAGCTGTTTGAGGAGATGAAGGAATCGGAGAAATGTAGGCCTGATTGTTGGAGTTACACAGCAATGCTTAATATATATGGGAGTGGAGGAAATGTTGAAAAGGCAATGGCTTTGTTCAAGGAAATGTCTAAGTTAGGTGTTGATCTCAATGTCATGGGATGTACTTGTTTGATTCAATGCTTGGGGAGAGCAAAGAAAATTGATGATTTGGTTCGGGTGTTTGAGACCTCAGTAAAGGGAGGAGTAAAACCCGATGATAGGCTATGTGGGTGCTTGCTCTCCATTTTATCATATTGTCAAGGTGAGGAGATGAACAAGGTCCTGGTCTGTTTAGAGCAAGCTAACCCAAAATTGGTTGCCTTTGTGAAGCTGCTGGACGAAAAGAGCACTAACTTAGATACTGTGAAAGAAGAGTTCAGGATCATACTCACTAACACAGCGGTTGAGGCCAGGAGACCCTTCTGTAATTGTTTGATCGATATATGCCGAAACAGAAATCTCAATGAAAGAGCTCATGAGCTCCTGTATGTGGGTATCATCTATGGATTGTATCCAGGTTTGCATACCAAGACCACACAGGAGTGGCGGCTCAATGTCCGGTCACTATCAGTCGGTGCAGCGCACACTGCATTTGAAGAATGGATGAGTAGTCTAGCTAAAATCGTCCAACGCCAAGAGACATTGCCTGCAGTGTTTTCTGCCAACACTGGAACTGGAACTCACAAGTTCTCTCAAGGTTTAGCCACTGCCTTTGCTACCCATGTGGAGAAATTTGCTGCTCCTTTCAGAGAGAGCGAGGAAAAGGCAGGTTTTTTCATTGCAACTCGAGAAGAACTAATATCATGGGTGCAATCAAAAGGTGGTTCAATTGTGACCACAGCATAAATGAAACTATAATTTTGAACTGAAACAATGTTCAGAACTTGTGTTGAGATTATAATTTATATTATAGATTAGCTAAAAGTTCCTATTAATGTTTGTTATATAAACCATAGTTTTCAGACCCACTCCAGGCAGTGACCCAGATGACGTGATGGACCACCGTGACGATTGCAGGCTGGTGGACCGGATTAATGGGCTGGTTATTGGTTTTCCAGTTGAGCCACTGAGCCAGTCCAAGTCTTGAAACAATTATATAAATTGCATTGATTAGAAATCAACCTTGTAAGGATAAAAGACATGATTTTCAATAGAATATTTTCTTTATACCCCGAGTGGGTGGAAATCCACCTTCAAAATTACATTGTGGATTCTCTCTCATCTTCGACAAAGCCAGATGTCAAGCTCTGTAACTGAACCCCCAACCACCTACATACTTTCTAGTTCTAAAATAAAAAGCAAAATGAAGAACAAATGAATAAAAAGACCCTCCATTTCTGCAAAGAGAAAAAACCACTGAAGATAATTTCTCCAGATACGTTCACCAGTCCCAACTACAAAATTTTTCTATTCCTGAACATTTTTTTGCAATTGCTTGAGCATTATATTTGAGTCCTTGCCCCTTGAAATGTATGATTTCTTCCCTACAACTACAGCATGCTTTGTTTGAGATGAAAGTCTATGAACCCATGAAATCGGGTAAATCTTCAATTCTCTAAGCTGCTTGCAGGCACTTTAGGTGGGGATCGAAACAAGAATCCAGCTGTCTATGCGTTGAGATGTTGCCAGCAATGAGGTGTCATAGGTATTTTCCGGATGACTTCCAGATTCTTCCCTCAAGAGATACAACCATAACTGTAACATCATCATGGTACTTCCTGCGGTCTCCTTGAGGAATGTCCAGCAGCTCATGGAAATCCATTCCTACAAATATCAACTTGATTCAGAATACGCAGGCTAATAAAAGACGAAGATTGTCTCATTCAATAACCAATCAATATATATAGCCCTAGAATCAAAATTAGAAGAGCAAAGATGACAAGTTTGAGATATAGTAGAGAAGTAAATAAAGACAAAAGGTCAAATATCTTCCCAAACCAACTCCCAAGAAGTGGCCCAAGCAGGAAAAGATTCAAATGTTGACCCAGCAAACTTAAAACAGTAAATGTGAATATTAGTATCTGGTCAATAGGCCCAGTCAAGATCAGGAAATCTATGCTGATAAATTGGTAAATAATAAATCTGGTACCCCTTGTCTAAGTCCATATGATTAGTGCACAAAAAGTGTTGCTTACGCAGTTGTCAAATATCTTGTTGTCGTCCCCCTTAGGGTATGGACATCCGCTAAGCCAGCAAGAGGTCAATGTCACAGTGAAGTGCTACATTACTACTATTGAGTCCTTGCTTTTATTTCTCTATCAGAACATCACCTTCACTTCATCAAAACATCAGCCTGCATTTATGTCTAAGTGGAATACATTGTTTCAAAAGCCTCTATCCAACAACAATCTTGGACCAAATATATTATATTTTGAGTATTAGATTATGATTGCTCCAAACATGACAAGTAAAATGCCGATATTTTATTTAACCGAGAAAGAAAAGCCAATGTTTGAATTGAGAAAGACCAAATTTAACAAATCTCAAAACGTTTTTGCTCATATTGATGTTAATTGAAAATTAACACCATTAGATACTATAAAGATTATTTCGCAGAATGTATTTTCATGTTATATTAACGGAATCACCAATCATTTGAAATAAAAAGGCAGATCCTAACTGTAAATTCCAAGTCAGTCTTCCCTGTTGCCCCCTGCTCTACATATCCCGAAGTGACCTAATTACGTTGCATAGCCTGGTACTCGAGTTCTTGAGAAAATAGTACAAGATAATAAACTCAAGGACTAAGAAAACAATCAATCATCTATACCAGGTGTATGAAGAGTAAGATGGGGCACTGGTACATCATCTAGCAGTGAAAATAGATCTCAATGTAGTGACATATTTCATTAAAGTCAAACATACATGCACCCAGTATCAAAATCCTAGCATTCACGCCCTACATGACTACAGAGTCCCAATTCTTGATGACCAGTTAAAGTCTCTCATCTCCGACTATACCGTAACAAACAATTACATAGTGCGCGAGCAAATTTAGCCCCTGTTTGACAACCATTATTTGAAAACTCTTTTTCTACATACTCATTTTCAATCATATATTCACACAATAAAATATGTTGTACAAAAACCCAAAACTTTTCCCTACTTTTTATCCACACACACTCCTAAAAAATGCTATTCAAAACTTTATTTTTCCCAATTATTGATTGTCGAACAGGGGCATAATATATAAGAGGACAAAATGGACAAAATCTCAGTACCTCACCAGGTAACTAGGACTTGAACTCAGTAGAAATATAACGTATGGATCACAAATATTTTATTTGAAAGGCTTCACCCAAATATATTCAACTACTTCCAAGGTTAAAAAAAGTTACCAGCTTTTTTGGCTGCACGGAAGAGAAGCTCCTCTATCAGGTGTTGAGCTGGGTCACCATCAGGAAACTTCTCCATAAGATTCGCAATAAGGCTAACAACCTCTTGATTGCTCAAATACTGATACAAACCATCAGATGAGAGCACCAAAAACTGATCCATAGGGGAAAGCTTATGGTGGCAAAGAGAAGGAGAACAAGATATGTAAGCTGCAGTACCAATATACTCATTCCGAAACATTTCCAACAAGCCATCATTCCATTTAGGCTGCGTCAACATGCATCATAAAGCATTAAGAAACCAGCACGGCATGCACATAAAAAAAAAATCATGTCTCAATGTGATGGGAAGCATTTAACATTGGTAAAATAACTAAGCTTTAATCATATTCATACCAATACATCATCTAAGTTCAATAGATAAAAGATGGAAATTAATTAACAAACATCGAGAATCAAATAGCAGCAGCAAACACATGCGGATTATATAATGAACCAACATTAACAATAGTAAAGTTAGATGAATGAAGGTGGTAGTGTATATAAATAATGTAATCTATGGGACATATGCAATGTGTACTACAAATCTTTGGTATTTTAGCAATTATGATACAATGAAACCAAGCTTCCAGATAATCAACTTTCAGCGTAAACGAGCAACTTATTGTTTATCAAAGAACCAAAAGCACACAGAGAGTTTCAAGTTTGGGAAAATTGATAGCATGAAGTTGAAGACCATACGACTTTTTAAGATATGATGGTCACGCAGTTATATAAAGCTCTTAGGAAGATATATACTCCATCTTGAGAATTTTGGATAAATTCTAAATGCATGTTATCCCTTCAATAAAACTCAATACACATAGATGTACGAACATGAGCAGAATTAACAATGCTGGCAATTAATGGACAAACCTGTTTGAGGAAGCCAGCCCCAAATGCACGAGTGACTTTAAGACGACCTTTAACTCTATCATTGACGATGCAATTGCTGTCATCTGGATGTTCATTCTTGATTCTAAGAACTTCCTGGAAATGACAAAACAAAGAAAGGTTATTCGCACTTTTACATGGCCAATGGTCTAAGAAGCACGGATTCGGATACGATACGAATACGTCGATACAACCTTTTTAAAAAAAATAGATTACGCGAATACGTGTGTGTGTATAATTCAGCATAAATTTCATTAATATAAAAAAAATATTATATAGTTATGCATGATAATAAAAATTAAATAAAATACAAAAATATTTTATCATAATCCTTAACTGTCCCAACTTCATTTTCTTCAATATCATTAAAAATAAAGGTAAATGTATTTTATATACTTATTCGGGGGCCTAAAATATCGATATTTGACAATTCTTTTGACAAAATATATCCTAAATTGCTGTATTTTATTATGTTATATAGGTTAAACTCAATGGTTGAACGAGGAATTGGAAGAAACAAAAGAAAATCAAGGAAAAATGGTAAAGTCCAAAATTTGAGGACCAAATTGAGAATATTCAATAGTTGATTCGGACCACAAGAAGATGCTTCAAAGATTGGTAGGAGACAATTGGATGGAATTAGAACTCAAAAATGAATGGAGTATGATCAAAATATTATCAAAATCAATTTTCAATCGTACAAGTTATATTGCAATTTTTTAGCCGAATATTGAGACCCATTTTTGGCGCAGTAAATGTCCGAATTGGAAAAATTCTATTTTTAAAAAAGTTGTAGCCCTTTGAGCTAGATTTTCAACGCACTTTGAATCGTCTCAATCAGTTATCGGGAGAAAAAGTTATGATCAAAATACTGACTATTTTGCAGAGAAAATCCGCGCGCAAATGCAACTTTCCTTATTCGATTGAAACTCTTTTGGAAACCAATTTGGATGTGATTTTCAACCAATTTTCTACTCCTAATACCTAACAACAGAATAAATATTTGAGACCTCTCATATACATCTCATACTCCAATATTCATCAATTATTATCATTAAAAGGGGAAAATTCATAATTTTTGTGAAAGAATTGAAGGGGACTTGCAAGAATTCAATCAAGTGAAGATTCCAACGTAATTTTTGGGCAAAGAAAAGAAGTCGCAAGTGAAGATTTATCAAGAAACCATTGAAGAGATACTAGATTTTAAGATTCATCTTCATCTTCTCAATTTATCAAAAATTCAGGTTACGTCTTTTCACTTAAATATGATTTCTTGTAATTTCGATATATAGGCTAGATTTATACATTGCTAGGATGAGATAAACCCTTGTTATGATATTTTTAAATTTTAATTAATTATTTTGACTTTAATTTGATTTGATTTGTGGATGCTTATATCGTTTTTTTCAATTGCTTAATCACCAATTGAATTGTTAGTGGATTTTATTGTTATCGATGGAGACAACATGGTTTAAGCACGATATACACTATGCTTTATATGATTTCAATAGATTAGTAGATTTTATTGTTATCGATATAGACAACATGGTTTAAGCACGATATACACTATGCTTTATATGATTTCAATAGATATTCTAACACTTGTTAATGCATTTATCATATTTGTATCTTTCATCGAAGATAGAAATGTCACGTGAAGGGAATAGATTTGATCGCTATCGAGAGACTTTTATGGCCTGTTTAGTGGAGCTAAAAAGCCAATTAAAATTGAAAATATGACCGTTATTGGGTCCTACTCGTCTAATAAAAGTCAACAACGGCTAATTTTTCAATTTTAATCTGATTTTAATCTCTACCAAACACACTTTTAATTAAATTAGAAGCATTGACCAACATGAATGATTTCAAATTATCATTTTAATTGTTACACAAAAAATGAAATAATAAGGTGGATTCCACATCTTAACAATGCATCTCACATATTTGAAAAACACATTTACTTTCTTTAATTTAATTGATAATTTACGTATTAGTATATAAAAAAAAATCATAAAATTTGTTTGATATTCGATTAAAGTTGCAATTAATTTTAACTCGATCAAACACGTAGTACTCGTGGGTTTGATACTCTACACTAACACACTAATATATTACTTGTTCACGATTCCGTTTACTTGTGGGAAATCAAATGATCAAGCACTCTCCAACTATAACTCATCTAATGATAGATTAGCAAACTCAAACATACAAACACCTTCAAGATAAATGAACCTTCGACAATGTCTCATATTTTGAATTCTCCTTTCGAATATTAATTTAATACTATTATCTGTCTTGATATTTGTCAACTATTAACAAGATTTTACATGTATTAAAAGATTTAATACTATTGTATATTTCCAATAAAAAAAACTCTAGATGTCAATTAAATTAGAACTCTAGTTGTGTATTTTCAATAAATATTATCTATTTTGAAAATAAGTTATTGATAATAACAATAATTATCTATTAAGTAATTTTTTTTTAATCTATAATCAATAATAATGAGTTTAAAACCAATAAAAATCTTCTTCAAATGTTCTAACATATCCGATACATATTGAAAGATAATTAAAAATATAAAATAATTAAATAATATGTATTTGACCCGTATTGAAAATTTAAAAAATATAAAATAATTTAAAAAATCGAAGCATATCCAAACTTGGATACATATCGAAAACGGGTATATAATGAATTTACAAATATCAGTACTTTTTAGCCAATTGTTACATAAAATATCAAAATTCATAAAAGAAAAAACTGAGAGAGAGAGAGAGAGAGAGAGAGAGGGTAAAAACTTTAGACCACCTTACTAAGTACAAGAGGCTATCCCCTGGAAAAGTAACAACACATTCTAACAAGCACTCAAAAGTAAACAATTTCATTTTATTTTGGTATCAACACCTAAAATCGAACACCATCACTAAGATTCATGGGCACTAGTTTCAACAAATTTCAAGAAGAGCAACAGGGCAATGTAATCGAATAACACCCAAAAGTTCTTAATTTCATAGAGAACTTTTTAAATTAACCTAAACCTTCTGCAACATTATTGTACTGCACATAAATCTACTCCAGGTGAAATAAGTAGAAAATTTAGAGCTTTAGTTAGATTAGAATTTATTAATTCTGAGGGGTTGCTCAATTCGTCAGGCCTTAAGTTTGCTCCCAATGATCACCAGTTTGAGTCCTCTCGGGGTCACTGAGGTGAGTACCCGAACGTAAACTTCAGGACCCTGTGGGATTAGTCGAGGTGTCAGCAAGCTGACCCGAACATACACGGTTATTAAAAAAGTTAGATTAGAATTTATTATTTTTATCAAATGGGATTTTACTTTTGCATTCAGATAGGTGTTTTATTTTATTCATCGTCTTCTGTTAGATGTGAATTCCACCAAAGGCCTGCTTGGGAATTTTTTCCCAGCAATTTTGGCCCTTTTTAAGTGGCACCGTTTGAGGTTGGAAAAATCGGTGCTTGTTAATTTTTAGAGCACTAGTTCTAGGTGGTCAAAATAGTTTAATGTGGAGCGTATTATCAATCCACCAAATCGTTATTTTTTGCCGTTCTTCAAATTTTCTTCCAATTTTACCATTTATAAAACAATTATTTACAGCCCACCTATTTTGTTCAAAACCAACTTATAAATATAATTACTAAAAAAATTATTTATAAGCAAAAAATTACTTATTAACTAAATAAACCACTTTTGTATAAAAAAATTTGCTTATTAAAAAATATTACTAATTTGAATCCCACATCTAAAGTATGGATTTTCTAAGTGTGATTTATATAGACTTGAGCTCCCTAACTTTAACAGTTAGCTTTTGAGGTATGACTCTTCCAAAATCTATATCAAGGATATCAAAGCAGGTATTGTCTCCTAATTGCAATCGAGCAACGTGGATGGTGATGTCGGCATAGCAGTGCTCGTCAAGGACTAGTCATAGGCTAGTGCAAAGTAGGCTAGTGCAAAGTCAGTCCGATCCTACATCGAAAGTATGGATTTTCGATGTGTGATTTATATAAGCTTGGACTCTCCAACTTCAACAATTAGCTTTTAATGTAGGACTCTCCCAAGATCTATATCAATTCATGGTTTCCTTTGCAAGGTACATGACTTGAATCTCATATTAAAAGTACGGGTTTTCGACGTGTGATTTATATAGACTTGAGCTCTCAAACTTTAACAGCTAGCTTTTGAGGTATGGCTCTCCCAAGATCTATATCAATGGTATCAGAACAGGCACAAGTGACATGGATGGTGACACCGCATAGCAGTGTTCGTCCGGGACTAGTCATAGGTTAGTGCAAAGCCAATCCGACGTGGGCACGAGGATCGTGGAGCGTGGTGAATTGTCATGGTTCCCTTTGCAAGGTATGGGACTTCAATTCCACATCGAAAGTATGGCTTTCAACATGTGATTCATATAGACTTGAGCTCTCCAACTTCAACAACCAGTTTTTGAGGTATGCCTCTCTCGAGATCTATACCAGTTTATCGAAGCAAATTCCGCAAAAATTAAAAATTTCACTAAGGGGTGTATATATAATTTTATTTTATTTTTAAAAACTTTTAGAACCGCTAGATAAAAAACTCCTAAGTATAGGTTGGACTGTTTTAAAAATTGCTACTAAAAATCATCCAAAACTGGAGCCTTCATAAATGCCTAAAACCAGAAAACCCATAATCGATACCCTAAAACTCCCAAGTAGACCCTATGTTCTACTGGAGTTAAAGACTACGTTCTATAAAGGGGGACTTAGGTTTCAAGTAGAATAGAACTAGGAACATTATCTACCGTATAAACAAAGTGGACAATGGAATTAATTGTTTATTCTATAAAGAACCCATAAATAATTATCTACGCATAGAGCTAAAATGGCAACTATGCTTACTATAACCCAAATTCGAAAAAGTATCACGTATCCTCACTCTAAAGATCATCAAGCAATATGTAAAAAGTAAAAGTAGCTTGCACACATGGCTGGACCATTTAACGGACAAATACTCCATAATCAGTGGTTAAGTAACGCCACTTTGCTACATTAATCCTATGAAAATCTCTATTCCCCAACCCCCTCTAGATTTTTTCTTGCATCGCGTAGGATTTTAAACTGTCCAAGCTTTAGAAAATTGAATAAACTTCAAACCAAGTTAAAGATTATTTTCAAGCAAACTGTTACGGCCAATTCACTTCTAACAGTTGTAGTCACCACATTTAATTATTAAGAATAAGAAGTCGTGCAAATTCATATACTAAATATCCTTGAAAACTATAAAAAGTTAAGACACCAATCACCATGGATGCCTATTAAGGGTGAGACCAATTGTTATATGAACTAAAGCTTCCGTATGAATTAAAAGGGCAACATGAGCCCTAACAAAAGAATAGGCATAATTGAAGTTCAAAACACATATATGTTAGCCCCTGTTTGGGCTCCATTTTAATTTTAATGCATTTTTCTTTTTCTTTTTTTCAACCATACATTCTTCAATAAAATAACATTACACATAAAACCAAGATTGTTCCTTCTTTTTTAGCCACATTCTCGAAAAAAAAAAATCAATATTCCAAAATACATTTTTCCCGATTAACTAATTTTAATGGAGCCCCAGACGGGCTTAGTATTACATTAGGGCAGAACATTTCAGGACACGAAGAGAAGTATACATAACTACCAGGTAATCCACAATTTCACTTTCATTATCAAATCAAAACGAGAAGTTAGACAGGATTCCAAATCAACTGGTTAATGACAATAAAACAATTTTATGCCAAGGCCAAGAAAATGAACAAACTATTAAATAAAACATGCGATGGCATCATGATCAAATCAGATTCATAGCCCCTGTTTGGGCTCCATTAAAATTTAATTTTAGGGAAAATGTATTTTATAACAGTAATTTTTTGAAGAATGTGAGGTTAATAAATTTTTTTTGAAAGATTGTGGCTCGCAAAACATAAAAATTCTAATTAGCTCATTTTGAAAATAATTCAGTTTCCACTAAAAGTCTAAAACATTAAAAAATTGTCTCTCATTTACCATCATTTAGAATAGTCCATTGTCCCTACCAACTATAATAATAGTTCCCTATATATTTTATTTTTGTTTGTTTGCACACTTTAAGATTATTATAAAGATTGTGATGTATTATAAGCTTATTTTACATTTTAATAATTTTTTGACATTTTTTTGGTTTACTATGAAGCTTACACCCCTAACGCCTCGAGACTATGCCTCACCTCTACCCAATTATGCATTTACTCAAATTTGTCCTTATTGAACTCAAAAGTCCAAATGTTTAGCTCTAAATAATCAAAAGGCTTGGCCCATACTGAATCAAATTGATCAATGTCCAACACGGTCTAAAAAAAGCATAAATTGAGGCGTCATTGATTGAGGCGCTCAAAAATAGCTTATGAGCGCGGCCATTTAACGACATTAATGAGGCTTACGTCTATATTGATTGAGGCATAATGATTAAGATCGAGATAATATAAAGATAGAAGACATATATGATTTTAATACATAGTTTAATCCGAATTATAAGTGTTTAAATTAGATTAGATTAGTTCGTTTATTTTGACAAGGTTCTAGCTTAGTAGAAGTTCATTTATTTTTATCTTCCAAAGTATTTGCTCTATAAATAAAGGGTTACAATAAATAACCTGATTATATGAACAAAACTAATTTTCCTCGTCCTAATTTCTTCTCTTATTTGCACCGCTTTTTTTTTCTTAATCTTCGTTTGTTCATTATCAAATTATACGCTCCTGCATCAATTTGACACCCGGGCAATTCGTTATCTTTGGACCTACACCTCCTCAAATCCACAAATGCACCAATCATTCCCATTCAATCCATATACATACCGTCGTCACCTGTTACCTACCACCACCACCACTGCTGACTAACACTCAATTACTAGAAAACCAAAACATTCATCAACTTGCCGCTACCAAGTCGTCCCCCACCAAGCACCAAACCATATCCAGTCACACCCAACAAATTTAAACAACATCGTTCACTACCTTTTATTGCGCAGTAACCCACCGCTGCAATCAACCGGAATCCTAGCACCATTGCCTTGTCGTCGCAGGGCCACATTTTTGCTACAGATTTAACATACGTCTCACTAGGACAGATTTGGCATAAGGCAGAAGCCCATGTTTCTGATTTTAATAGGCTAGTTAGATTTATTTAAACAAAAAAAAAATGAGCCACAGAAATAGTCAGAGGGAAAAGAAAAACAGTAAAGAATTTTTTTAATTCTTTTATAGAAACCATCCTCTTTTGTTCCTATTGATTGACATCCACTTAGACAAATCAATTGCCACTCTTCCATCGTAGTCATGCCAACTTGATAATCATAATTGAGATACCGTTTGACTCTTTTAAGTCTCATAAGGTACCCATTTCTTTTATGTTGAAATTTTTTGCCTTTTGGAGTTCCATGTTGATACTTGGTTAAAAAGAGAGATCGTCCCCCTTGAACAGATCATATTATTCGAAATTATTTGCAACCTCTGTTGTCATCAAGTGATCAATTCAGATACTCGGTTCATAACAAAGATCACCATCCTTGATAGCTCAACAAAATGATGTCCAAGATTTAATATCGACAATTGGTCAAGACAAAATATCGACATCCTTGAATTATGAAATTCCAGTATACCTCGTCAGAGTCAAGTTCTCTAAACCGGGGAAAATTTATTAAGATCAAGATAGAGATAGACATAATTTTAATACAGAACTTAATTTGAATTATAAGTGTTTTGATTAGATGAGATTAGTTTGTTTATTTTGATAAAGTTCTAGTTTAGTAGAAGTTCGTTTATTTCTTTCTTCTAGATTACTTGCTCTATAAATAAAGGACTTAATCATTGTAATAAATAACCTGATTATATGAATAAAATTGATTTTCCTCTTGTTGAACATATCATATTATTTGAAATTATTTGCAACCTCAGTTGTCATCAAGCGATCAATTCAGATATTTGGCTCATAACAAAGATCGCCATCCTTGATAGCTCAGCAAAATGATGTCCAAGAAAATTGGTCAAGACAAAAGATCGACATCCTTGGAGTATGAAGTTCCAGTCTACCTCGTCAGAGTCAAGTTCTCTAAGATCAAGATGGAGATAGACATAATTTTAATACAGAACTTAATTTGAATTATAAGTGTTTTAATTAGATTAGATTAGATTGTTTATTTTGATAAAGTTCTAGTTTAGTAGAAGTTCGTTTATTTTTTTCTTCTAGATTACTTGCTCTATAAATAAAGGACTTAATCATTGTAATAAATAAACTGATTATATGAATAAAATTGATTTTCCTCTTGCCATAAATTCTTTTCTTCTTTACACCCCTTTCTTTTCTTAATCTTCAATTGTTTGTTGTCAAATTATACACTCCTGCGTTAAATAAGCCTCGATGCACACACCTCTAACCACGAGAGGCATGCACTCCACTCTAATAGATTGGAGCCACTATTCATTTAAACGTAATTAATTACATGCCTCAATGCGCACAGCTCAGACCACGAGAGGCATGACCTCCTCTTTAATCAGTCAAGGCCCACTATTTATTCAAACCTACTTACATGCCTCAATATGCACAATCAAGAGAGGCATACTCTCCTCTTTAATCAACTATGGACCGCTATTAATTTAAACTTAATTTATGACGAGTTTTAAAAAATCCACTATTTATTTAAACCAACCTAATTTTTTTTTATATTTATTAATTATCCATAAATCAGAATAAACTATGTCTAAAACCAAGACATAACACAGCCCACAACACAAGTAAATCTATGTTAGGCACACTGACTCTAGAATTACGGCACACCAGCGACTTACAGCAGCACACACTCTAGAATTGAATTGATACTTTAACTTATTCTATTTATTTTTGACTAATTTTTTTAGTTCATGAGGCTTAAGCCTTACCCACAACGAAAAAACACCTTAATACCTGATTTGCCTTTTTTAAAAGGCTAATGTCCACGTATAGAAATGGAAAGAACTAGAACAAATTTGTCTTTGAATTACTTTCAAAACTTCTAACCAAGAAGTATCAATTCTGGTGATCGTATCGCTTACATTCATAAAGCTTCATCACACGTCTTACAATTTAAATGTAATGCTGCACTAGATCCATGTGTGTGGAAAACTTTCGACTAAAAGCAACAAAGTCATCTCTTTTTAAAACATTTGACCATCTTGCCTAAGTCATTAGTTCCCACAATATGGTAGTCATATTAGGTAGAGAAAACAGATCTCAACTAACATAAGCATCAAAATTCCTAAATTGAATCCAGTCCCAATTCATAAAAGTTTACAGAAATCGCATATTAGTTAATAGCATAGATTATACAAAACTGATTGGTCAAATTTATCACTCCTTATCTTCTTGGAAGCTCCAATGCACTAAGATGCACGGCCATAAGAACCAAGTATATAGCTATGTCTGCACAAGTAGCCAGATTACAAAATTCTAGTCCATGATGGAAGTCGCCAAGTTTTAAGTCATTGAACAACTGGTTAAATTCAAAACTTTCAAACATAAGCTCCACCCTCACAAACTGAAAGGTCAATCATTTTCTTCTTTTTTTTCCCTATTAGAACTCTAGAAGACCACATCTTAACCATCTGATGATCATATAATTCACAAATTGAAGCAGCAATGAAGAGAGATGAATATAAAACAGATAAAAGAAAGAAATTGTGAGGACATACTTCTTCAATGCTGGTGCTATGGTCGGTGGACAACTGCAATGCAGACAACCTCATAGCTTGGCGAACATGATCTTTGTTTCTCGTCTTATTTTCTCTCTCACTAACATCAGCAAGCTCTTCAACTATACCCTCGGCATTCAACCCATCATCCCATGCAACCTTCGATTCTTCACTAGAACTAACCTCTTCAGGTTGGTGCTGTGCAACAATAGCCCGACTATCCCCAACGTTCATCACATAGACATCTTCATCCCTCATCAACACAACCAACAAGCAAGAACCCATCAGTGCAAGTTCGGGATACTGGTCAAGAACCTTATCTGTCATATCCAAATAAGCATGTTCTGTGACCTCGAGTGCCCTAGACATTGCCCTCAGAACCAACTCATGATCAACAGGACCCACTTTCGGCTTCCTCCCATTTCTACTAATCCTCTCCCCACCCTCCTCCCCCTNCTCAAACCAAAATCTCCAAGGGAAAAATCTCTTACCATCCTTGTGCTTACTCAACAAACCATGTTTTAGTTTTGATAACAATAAAGACCTCCTACTCACAGCTGAACCTGCAACGTTAAGGTTCAAAGCATCATCAACTGAAAATGCGAATCTATCAGAACCTGATAAATCAAGCCCCTCTTCTGGATCATCTTCCGCTAAAAATTCCCATAATCTTCTCCTCCTAACCTCAATTTGTTCCTCTTGAAATGAAACCTTTTTTACCGATTTTGTTTCATTTTCAGCTGCCTCCCCTTCTTTAGCCTCTTCATTTTCTTGGTTTTGTGAAGATAAGTTGGAATTATCTGCAATAACTGCATTTTCGGAAGCTACAACTGCTTCGTCAGTGTCCCAAAACAAACCCTCTAGTTCATTGTACATAGCTTTGTACAAATTGCTCATGAGGAACTCGGGGGCATCAGGGCCATTAAATCCATCATAAATTCCAACAAAAAGCCATCCATGCTCTTCTGATACTACCACATGTACTCGATCCTCCCCAGCCTTGCCCAAGGCCCAATGAACATTGCTGTCATTCACCATCTCGGTCCTTCTACCGCTCTCTCCAGATAACGGGATACCCTTCCTGCCTCCACCAACTAAATACCGTACTGGCACCACCCAAGGGCGCTTCCTCTCAGAGAAGTTCCCGAACAATGCTTTGCGAATTCCAGAAATACCCCTCTTCCGCTCTTTTACGCACACATTACCCAAAGGTGCTGAAAATGGCACCCTGTTGCTGTCAGGCCCGATGCCTCCGGCAGCGGTATCCAGCGGTCCTGACAAGGCCCCGCGCTCGATTGGACCTGACATGAAGAACGCCCGCTCCAGCGGCCCAGACGGTGGCTCACCTTTGTGGTCACGAGGTACCGGCTGCAAAGGCAAGGCGCTAAAGGACGACGTGCTCTCAAACCCATTCACAACACTACCCTTGGTTCCAGCATAATAACCAGGAGCGTTGCTGTTATGGTTAATCTCGATGGCGTCGTCGTAAATATCGTCAATAACAGTTCTGGGAGTAGAAGTATTTGCACTAACAGAGGCACCGGAAATAGCTCGGAAACCGGTTTCTGGCAAGCCGGGCTGTTTGGGTCTTTGCGGTTGAGCCGGATCGTCAAAGCGTAGGGACTGGGAGGGGGAAACAAATCGATCAGAGTGAGTAGGGGAAACAAAGCGAGCAGAGGACCGGACGTAACAGAAGGAATGGCCTAGGGTTTCGTCAAGCGGTTCACTAGCTGAGAAAACGACAACATCTTCGCCCCGTTTCGCACCGGCCGACGGGCTGAAACACGGGAAAACCTGCGAAAACCCTGCCCCCATCACATCCGCCGGTTCATTTCGCACCCTTGACCCAAAAAAAAAAAAAAACAAGAAAACAAAATTAGAAAAAAGCTTAAATATTGAATGTGGGTATGGGAGAGAGATGAAAAGGGTCAGTTTTGCTGCTGCTAAGATTTGTAGAGACAGAGATGGAAACTTGTTTGCAGAAAAATGGAGGGTGGGGGGCGGTGGAGAGAAGTGGAGTTTTGGAGTAAGTGAAGGTTGAGTTTAAATATTTTTGCGGTTTAATGAAGTTAAAAGAGAAAGCAGAGAGAAGACTTATGTTTTCCTTTTTTTTTTCAACGCGCTGCCTATATAATATTGAAAATACATGTGCTACTGGGAGACTTTGGATCTTCTTCTCCCGCAATTTCAAATTCAAGAATACGGTGGAATGGGTCACCCAACCCAACCCTTTTTGTTATAAATAATTCGATAATATTTCAAAATTAAACTTTTTTTATTTAATAAAGAAAAAAAGAGAGAGAGAAAGGAATTATTCCAACATGTTGACTAAGAAAAAGGAAAAGTAAAAAAATCCAAACTTTATTCAATGCCAACTTTTTAATATTTTGGGTATATGATGGAGGAATTTCATTTTTTTCTAAATTAAACGTAAGTTAAATGTTACATGAAAAAAAAAAAAAAAAAAANTTCAATTAATTTGTTGGTTAATCAATACAGGTACTTAGCACAATGTAGGTGATAGTTGACTCAGTTGGTGCATTATCCAATGAACTTATCGAACAGTGAATCAATAGGGTCCACCGTCACCTAAACTTAATAATATTAATTTCAAATGTAAAATATAAGAGTAATACAACTTAGCTCCATTGGAGTTATAATTTCAGTATATGTAGCGTTAATATGACATTAAATGATAAATATAATTAATGAATAATTTAATTCTACCTTTCATTTAGCCTATCATCTAACGTCGTATAAACTAATATTATAATCACAGATTCACAATAGAGCTAAATAAAATTATTCAAATGAAAGTGAGAAATTCATTATGGAATGGAGATTTCTTTAATTTTTGAAAAGGCGTGACTTTTCTTTATATGCCATTGAGGCTCTATTTGAGCCTTATATTTTTGGAGAATAAGTTTTTTAATAGTATTTATTTTTAAAGAATGTATTGTTAAAAATAGAAAAAATATTTAGAAAATTATTTTATTGTGAAAATATATTATTAAAAATGAATCTGAAAAAAAAAATTAGAGAATGAATCTCAAACAAAGGCCGAATGACTTCGTAATTTTTTAGTCCATTTATTATATTATATTTTAGCATTTTGAGAACCATGATAACTAGCTTTTCAAGGGTTGAATTTTATATTTAATGATATCGGATATTGAATTTAGAAAGTCTTTTCAATTTTTATTTTGTTAAATACTATGATGTATATTTATTTAATATTGTTATTCATCAGCATTGACGATGAACAATAGCCTATGTGATGGTGAAATCATTACCAAACTGTCACTTAGACTATTATTCATCTGGTGAATAACATTACGCATATTATTATTATTATTAACGGTGATTATCATAGTTAGTGGTGGACGCAGTGATTTTGAGTTAGGAGTGTTCAATCAAACTTTTTAAAAAGTCGTGAGAATTTTGAAATTCGAAAATTTAGATAAAAAAAATCATATCCCATGTAAATTTACATTCGAATTTTACATTCAAAAATATACATGGAGTATAGTTTTTTCGGATATAAGATTTCGAAATTTTTTATGTAAATTTTTTTGAGAAATTTGTCATGCAAAAATAATCAATGTCAATAAAATAATTGAAAGTTTTTAAAGAAAATACGAGTTGGACGCCTCTTTTTAAAACACACGTTTGACGCACCTTTAATTATTTTCGATATCTGTTTAGAGCATTTGATATGTCTATGATATAGTCTCGAAACGAGTTTCAAGATAACGTCAACGATTTTTGGATTTAGTTAGCGTACGATCGTCGAAGATCTTTTAAAATTAGCAAGTTATCGGAATTCTCGAAATATTAGTTTGAAACGATCTAATTTGATAAGCCGTAACATTTTCTACGATTAGCTGTTTCGTGCGCTATTAATGACGTAGAAAACTATGTCGTGAGTACTTCAAAATTGTATTAAGGATGTAATAATTCAATTTCGTTTGGCATTCCATAATAACTTCTAAAATTGAGATAAAAACGGAAAAAAAAAAGATAGGATAAAAAAAGAAAGGAATTTGCCTAGAAGTTGGGGAGTCACGTGACCTAGGCCACCCCTTGTGTCCGCCCATGATCATAGTTTTGGCGGCAAAAGACTACTTATTTTATTGTACAATATATTAAAATGCATCACAACTAAGATAGATAGATAGATATGATTTTCCTAGCATTACAGAACGATAGTTTGATTTTCATTTGCTTGCTTTGTATTGAAAGTGATATTTTTCCTCTTATTACATCTTGTTATATGTTGTATCTTATTGCTTTTGAAAGGTCAGGTTTACGTTCCCTTTCCTTTATTTCCGTTAAATTTGTTTTTATACATACGATTGGAAAATCTAAACTTTCATCAACATTTTGTTGTGGCTTCTAAAAACTCATGTTGATGTTTTGCTTTAAAAAAATGCATCACAACTTTATCGTACAATGGCCAATTACCATCTTGACTGATGATACTGTAATAAACTTGTACAATATTGTCTTGCACTTAACCATTATTTAGTTTACACTTATGCATGAGCAGCATGACAAACTTAACAAAGAATAATATTAGCATAATGAATGTTGACCCCAAAAAATGAACTCAACAGATGCCGGGCCCACTCTTGCCACGTCAAATGCTGATCCGGCGCGTTTCTACCGGAATAACGATGGTAGCAAGTTTCATACAAACGCGGGAGGCATTTTCAGGCAAGAGACAAAGCTGTTCGAGCTCCGGCGAGATGGTTTCGAGACGATCACACTATCAATGATCGCCTACTCCTTGTTTCCAATCCCGAATCTTTTCTCTCTTTTCTGGAATATGTGGAAGGAAAGATCTCCCCCTTTCTCTTTCTGTAAGGAAGCTATTTATACTAAACTGTTTTACCTAGCAGTCGTCAGACCCTATCCACGTGGCGACATCGTGTGATCCGGGCTCTCATGTCATAGTCTTTTCTATCATTAATACGCTGTCAGTTCAGCCGTCCTATTCCGTAGGCTGACGTTCTGCCGCCCTTTATTGCGGACGTCCCATCAATCATTTCCATAAATATCTTCTGACTCATTTAGGGACAGAATCCCCCTCGCCCCGGGAGGAGATCGGGTCCGCTTCAGGGTTCGGGAGGTCCGAACTCTTGACCTTCCTGGAAGGGTTTGTTGACCTGCCATGGAGCTTCGACACTCCTGGGTTCGCTAGACTTCATATCCTGCATTCCCCCAATGAATTGCTCCGACCCTCCCGGGTCTGTGGGGCTTCATTTGAATGTGGAAGGAACTTGGTTCCAGCCTAACGCGTGGGGGACCTCGGACGCGCGACTCATCTTTGCCTGACCTTTCCTTTGGTCGTCCGCCTAAGAGTTCATGGGGGGAGCGACACGTGGCAGTCGGCCATGGGGCCTTCGGCGTCCATAAGAGGGCTCATGCGGTAATGACACGTGTCATCTGACGTGGTGCTTCGGTTCTTGAGGGGTAACAATGAATAAAAGAAGATTTATCATTAATTTTTTAGCTAAAAATCAGAGTTTTACTAGAATTTTATAAAAGTCGTTGAACTGTGTGGTTGAAAATTTGATAAAAATTTTGAATCCCGTAAAATACATAGTCAAAAATAAATTTGAGGACAAAAAAATTTAAAGTTGAAAATCTAACATGGACTCCATAAACGGGTTGTTGTCCACCATAATCCATGTACTTTGATGTGTTCAGTTTCCGGCTTTAGCATCCCACTTTGATCGTGAAAATGATCTTTTGTAACTTGAAATTTGTCTCTATAGAAATTCAATATGGACTGTATGACAACTTTTGTTTGAGAGTATAAAATTTGATCGTCGTGTAAGGGATCGAACGGCACTCAAGTTGTCATACAATGTGACTAGTATTTGATAAATTGAAGGTAAGAGTTCATAATCCCATTTTTTCTCAAATAAATTTTGTAATAGTAATTTTTTTTTTTTTTAAAAAAAATGTTTCGTTAAAAAGAATGAATTTTTTTTAATGTACGTGTAAAATATTTTATTGAAAAAATATGTGGTTGAAAATGAGTTAAAAATGAACTTTTAGATAAGGAGACTTATAAAATACCAACTCAAAAAAACGTGTTATATTTTCTTTCCGTTAGCATAACAAACATGCTAGTTTGTGATCACTTGAAAGCCTAATTCCCACCATACGTCTTTAGACTTGTTTAGCTACTTGTAAACCTCATAAAATATTAATTATAATAATATAGATATTATGCTACTGTTTGGTCTACATTAAAATGAGATTTTAGGATAAATGTATTTTGAAATAATGATTTTTTTGAAAATATAAATTTAAAAATAAGAGATTTTTTTTTGAATTTATGTGTAACATTATTTTGTAAGACAATGTAATTAAAAATAAAAAAAAAACATTTTTAGAAAAATGGAGTCCAAGCAAGGACTATATATATTGTAGAGTACCTCTTGCCAAGCGATCCTTTTATTTTTCATCAACGAAATTCCTATGTGGACCACATTTCTTAAAACATAGCCCTTGTTTGGGCTCCGTTTTAGCCCTGTTTGATAGTCGTTTTTGAGAAAATTGAGTTTTGAATAGTGATTTTTGGAGGAATGTGTATTCGAAAATGAGTATGAGAATTAAAAAGTTTTGAAATAATGTTGTCAAATGAGGTTTTAAGAAAAATGTATTTTAGAATAATCACTTTTTTAAAAAATTGTAATTAAAGAAGAAGGAAAAATTTTAAGTTTACGTGTAATATTATTTTATTGGAGAATGTGTGGTTAAAAAGATGAGACAGAGAAAATGCATTTTGAATTTAATGAAGCCCAAATAGGAGCTTATTTTTCTCAAATTCATTTTCAACCACATATTTTATAAGATTTACAATTTTTAATATTTTCTTAAGAATTTTTTTTTTATAATCAAAATCTACTAAAAATCATATTTTTATCCTAACTAAACAGAGGCTAAATTGAATTTTTTTTTGAAAGCTCAGTGACTGCATAAAAAATTTACCCAATTGGTTAAAAAGGTCACTATCGTAATCTTACTCCTAATTAACTACCGTTTTCCAAAAAAAAAAATATCTTGAAAAATATGGAGACTTCTCTCATACACCTCTGACAGGACATGGCCGTTTTTATTCCAAAACGTTCCCTTCCATTTCTCCCAGCGATTCATTCCCCCTCCTTTGAATTTCACACAAACTTGCACCTATACATTCACACCCACACACACACACACACACACATATATATATATCGATCGAGGGAGAAAGAGGGAGAGAGTTGAAAGCCGGGGAAATTGGAGAAGAAGAGATGTTTTACTCACAAATGCTTCTATCAAAGAAGGGGCCTTTAGGCACAGTTTGGTTTGCTGCTCATTGTTTCAAAAGGCTTAAGAAAGATCAAGTTAAGCAGACTGATATTTGTTCTTCTGTGGGTCTGTCTCTAATCTCTCTCCTCCTTTTTTTTCCCACTGTGTGATGATGTTAAGCTAAACTTCTAAAAGTTGTTTTTTCTTTTAATTTCTTGAAGTTTCTCACCTGTTTTCCCATGAATCGAGAAGGTTTTTCTGCTATTCTTTTCCACTTTCTGTTGAAATATTGACTTGTTAACCTCTTCCCTGGGATTTGAATGCACTAATGGAACTGTGTTTAAACTTTGTCGAATTTTAAGAACGTTAATGTAAATATCGAGTGTTCATCACATACAGTTGTTGAAAATTACTAGTTCGTGTTTGGTTTCCCTTAATTCTTATATCTGGGCTACTTTTGTCAACGTGTTTGCAATTAGTAAATATGTTTAGTACATTGATTCCTGACTGAAAATATATTTGTATATGCTTCTTTCTTTGTATTTTTTGTATTCATGATAACCTTACTGCAGGGTTTTTTAATATGAGGGGAGAAGGATTTTATTGATGCTAAATTTGTTGGAGATTGTTACCGTATGTTATCTTGCCACGTTCCTTTTTTATCATAAGCTAGTGACCTCTTTACAAATTTTATTGTTTTGAAATCAATAGGAGTTCTCTTCATTTATTTAATGTAGTAGTATAGGGTGCCAGAGCAGGTTTAATATAACTTTAGGTAAAGCTTTCCATGATTTTCTTTCTCTTGCAGGGAGCCTTGTGCTGCTCGTCTGATCAAATAATTTATCTTCTCAATTGTTTTTGTTTTTTTGGGTGCTTATTATAACCCTAAATAAATTATTATTCAGAGAAGAAAGATAGTTGTTTGGTAACAATATGCTTGCTAGTTGTAGTGAAGCCTAGCATACAAGTAAAGGTGATACTGGAAGTTATTTGGTATATCCTAACAGTAATTGTA
This sequence comes from Fraxinus ornus, assembly GCA_903798235.1. Lineage (NCBI taxonomy): Eukaryota > Viridiplantae > Streptophyta > Magnoliopsida > Lamiales > Oleaceae > Fraxinus > Fraxinus ornus. The sequence continues at coordinate 23,671 of CAIGRF010270745.1, forward strand.
TTTTAATCACATTTTATGACTTTTGGAAGAGAATGTATTATGTATCAACATTTTAAGTCTTGTATAAACAGATTAAAGAGGTTCCCATTTACTTGATATCACCAAATTTTCTCTTTCTTTGCCATTATGAACATTAGATAATAATTTGTGTGGTATGAATTCGAATTATTTTTTCCATCAGTAAGTTTTGTATTCATATAGCTAATACTCTGTCTCTGATTTATCTAATCTCATTCTTCATGTAGATAAGATTTTACTTGATGAAGTTCCAGTGGTAACATATCGAATATTAGCCTATCTTCTTCTGGGTGTTGTGAGAATATACTCGAAGAAAGTCGAGTATCTGTTCCACGACTGCAATGGTGTTGTGGCTAAACTCAGTAACTTTAAGGTTGGCAAAAGGAAAGGTGCAAGTATTGGAGGTATGTGCACTTCTCATTACTCCATCACCTTTCCTAAGAGATTTGAACTTGATGCTTTTGACCTAGAAGTCATGGAAGATCAAGATGTAATCGAGTGAGTCAACATTTGAGTTCTATTTACTATTTTGTTCTGTCTATGCCTTTTAAATTACGGTTTTGGATAGATACGGGTACTTGCAACAATGGTTTACAACCTTCTGTTTTTGTATATTTTGTTATGCAGTGGAAATGTGAGATCTCGTGAAGACATCATGCTTGCTGGTATTTTATCCCTCCATCTATACTCTTATTATTTATTATGTGCAGTTTGGCATAACTTAGCATTTTCACTGGTCAGACGAATTGAGGAAGGAGGGCAACACAGTTGACCAGCTTTACAAGGTACATGTTTGAATATCTTTTCTTGCATTCTACTTCCTTTGATGTTGTGGTATCCATAGATTGCTTTCATTCTAATATAGAATACTTATTATTAATATTTTCATTTTCATTAAATGAGTGAATGGTAAATTTCGGCTTGCATTATTGAGTATTTGATCACTTAGTGTGTCTATTCTTTCTTGTCCCATCTTTTGTTATATAAGAAAGGGAGGAAAAGAGTAATGATATTTGGCAATCAGAGGTGAAAGATATTCTGCAAAGTCTGATGAGAATTGATAATTCTTTTTGATCTATTTACCATACCCGAGAACTCATTGTCTGGGAATGCAGCCAATTTTCTGACGTCCCCTCTTGAACTTCAACTTTTGTTTAATCAATTTGTTGCTACAATTTTTTCAATATTAAGTTACATACTGCCCTCATTGCTACAGAAAGGAGGCCTTTGGATACTGCATATGTTGAAGCTCTAAATTTTATTTCATTCTTTTAAGTAACAATGTAACCCTGAGGCAGCATTGATTATTACTCTGTTTGGATTCTTTTGTGGACATCCCAATCAAAAAGACCTTAAGGGTTGTCCATTGTTAAAATTCCCTCGACCCAAACGCAAAGATGTCGAAATAGATGTGTTTTATCAAGATTACAAATTCTTTTTTTGGAATATCAGGATCATGAAGAGAATATTTCCTTTTCTGAAGCTTATTCATCTGCTTACACTCCAGTTAGAGAGTAAGTATTTCAGATCAGGAATTTCCTCCATTGAGAAGATCAATATAGAATTCTGTCGACTAAAAGTACGTAAATTCCCATTTGCAGTGTGTACTGTCCTTATCCTGTGGACGAACAATTGGTTGTAAACCAATCACATAATTTGAGCAACTCACTAGCAAGCATGGAGATATTTCGTGGGACAGAATTCTTTCTAGAAGATCGTCTGGATCCTATGGTATTGGATGAGGCTGAAAATGAACAGGGCCGTGATAGACTATCTGATGAAGAGCATGAGGTTGCGAAAGAGAAGACAGAGCATCCTACGAGTAAATCAAACTTACAAGAAAACGAACCACGTGATCTTTCTAGGTCATATGATAAAAATAAGGCAGTAGATGCAGAGCACATGAGACTTCCAGATATTACTCTATTAGATAGCAGAAAATGTCGGAGGATAGAAGAGTATTCAACATCCATTGCGGTTGATGTAACTTCAGACTCAAAGGACCCCGGTGGTTTGTGCATTCTAATTTATACCAATATTTTGTTCTTATTACGCGTTGAACACCAGCATGCAATCTTGTGTTCAAATTTCACTTTCACCCGTGCATGAAAATTATGTGTCAACCTGCTTGTATGTGTGACAGAGGACCCATATATCTATTTAAATTTAGCCCCACTTTGAGCCCTTTTTCAACAAAAAATGGGTTTTGTAATATTGATTTTTTGCGAGAATGATGATTAAAAGTAGGGAAATGTTTTGGATTTACGTGCAAATTATTTTATTGGGAGAATATGCTGTTGAAAATAAATTTGATTTTTTTTTTTAAATAATGGGGCTCAAACAAGGACTTAGTATTCAACATTTAAGTCTACTAAATTGATTGGCATGGGGACAGAGATGTGATATGGACCGGAATGCCAATTTTTTTACCATATTGGCATTCTTATTTCTCTCTCTGGTTTCCAATTTCATCTCTCAAACAGATGACATATCTTACCTTGTTTGCATGCTAAATTCTCTGGTATCTTGTTTTGTTAGTAGATACTTGTTTTGTTAGTAGGTAATGAGTACAGTTTCATAGTGAAAAGATGCCATCAAGTAACTTCTTTCTTCATGATTCTGGTTTCTTAAATGCAGGCACTGCTACACCGGATATTATGGTTATTCACACTCCAGCTCCTAAGGAGCGTGCGAAAGTTCTGAAGAAGCGCAAGTGTTCGTTCGATGACATCATTGCAGTACCTAACAAGTATGTGCTGTAACTTATAATTTTCAGTCTTTGACCAAGGTTTCAATTGATGCTGAAACTTTAGATTTCCTATTCACAATGGCAATGCATGTCTTGGAGATAAAAAACTAAGATTCTTATGTTGAGCATGTTTTAGTTAAAATTTATACTTGTAAACAAGTTTTAAAATAAAATATTTTTTAAAATTAGAAATAATAGGGGTAACAACTACTTCTAAAATAAGTAACTTGCTTTACTTAGAAATAAGAAAAATGTATCTATGCAAATAAGAAGTCATTTAAAAGTAAGCTCAGCCAAGATTGTATTTTAATTTCGAACATTGTAAACGTGCAATGAAGCATAGGGTCTGGATACTCTCATCAAATGGTCTTCTTTTTTTCAAACTATTAGCTGTTTAATTCTAATATTCAGTTTGGCGCTCGTATTCAAGGAATGTATGCTGAAATTTAAGCCTCCTTTCGGAAAATATTTTTAAATCATATAAATGGTCATACTTCATTTTAACCATACACTCCAATGGACCCACAATTAATATCTACCACTCAGTTCTGTTTATTTATATATTAATAAATTGTTTATAAATCTTCCCATATGGAGGCTAAGTGAAACTTATGCTGAAAATTATCTTCTAATTTTGTAGGATCTTCAAGCTGAAAATTATCTTCTAATTTTGTAGGATCTTCAAGCAATGGATAGATGATACAAGTAACTTAGTATGTAAGAGAAAGAATGCTCCTTGTACCATTTTACATGCCTGGAGAGCTCATAAACTTTCTAATCTCCATCAGACTTTCTTGGATCCTCTGTTTCCCTGTGAGTTTGTTTGGTCGTTTTGTGCAAGCCTGCAACAAGTAAAATTAGCATGTACTATTGGTCCTTAACTTATTGCGTGCAATCCAACTTTCAATGGAGCAAAAGTTGTTGCACAGTTGTATTATCAGTCCTACCGAGGGAAACCACTCAAATCTCCATTAGTTCTTCACGTGCCTTCACGTATCTCTATGTGATGCTAGATTTATTGTCCAGAAATTTGAAGTGAAGGCATGTTTCCTTGAGGGCTGACAATGCTTACTGTCACTGGGGATACTGATGGTGCAGCTATAATTAAAGGTTATAGAACCAATTTCATTGTAATATTTTCACCCTGGTTATGTACATGCTGTGTGCAGGTATTTCATTAGATCTTCGATCTCTTGAATGCAAAAAGATATTGCCAACTGAGCCAATTGAAGCTGTGGAAATATTTGCAAGTCAAAATGATGCAGGATCCTCTATTACACCTAAATCTCGAGAACAAACTCCAATGGTTCCTGCAACTCCTGTAACTCATTCAACCACACTGCGAGTGCTGGAGAGCAAAGGAGCAGGATCCTCTATTGCACCTAAATCTCGAGAACAAACTTTAATGGTTCCTGCAACTCCTGTAACTCATTCAACCTCACCGAGAGTGCAGGAGAGCAAAGGAGTTTCTGACATTGTGGAACCTTCAACCTCAAATGAAATCCCGGAGAAGGTGTCTTCTCTGAGTGAAGACCTAAAATTGAATGTTTCTTTAATGAATGAGGTATAAATTTTTTTACCTTTTGGGCTCTACACGGTAGTTCACACTCATTACAAATTTCCAGTTAGGAGCATGTTTGAATATGCTTAACTGAAATCAAACTTATTTGGATATAATATTTATCTAATGTGTTTATGATTTACTTTTTCTTATAAGTTCTCATAAATACTATCCATTACTCGTTTCTATCTGTTTCTAAATTCAACCGTTCAAAAAAGCCTTCCCAAACGGAGGTAAGTACCAACAAAAAGTTTAATTTAAAGCTTACGTATTTGTTTATAAGTAAACTTTCAATTATGTCCTCTGAGCCAAATATGCACATAATGGGACATTTGGGTCTTCACTTCCAGAGAAACATATTTGAAAAGAGTACATTGCAGATAGATTTATTTGGTGGTGTTGGTTGCACTATTCGAGTATGATGGTTGATCATGCATGTAAAACAAATTGTTTCTATATAAGAATCTCATATTAAATAGTCTTTTACAGTTTGAATTGCCAGAGGTTTTTCTTTTTTGAGTTGTACAACTTGGCACTTGAAAAATTAAACGTTTCTTCTATGCTTTTATCAGGAAACAGATTCGTATGAAGAAACAAGCCATGAAAAAAGTAAGAATTTTTTTTTTTTTTAATTTGCTTAGTGCTTGTGTGAAAGTGATTATTAGAAAAGTGATTTTTTGGAGAATGCATGGTTAAAAGAACCCCTGTGATTTCCTTCTTTGAAAATCTGCGAGAAAAAGAATACTGAGAGATCACAAATGGTTTATGTAACGACCCGGGTCCCACTTAACGTGCTGTCCCGGCCGTTATATCGACGACGTACTGTCCCCACTATACCAACTTGGGTATTTTCAGCATACTTTATCCTCAATCGCACGCTTCCCGAGAAAACTTCCCAGAGGGTCATCCATCATGGAATTGCACCAAGTCAAGCACGCTTAACTGTAGAGTTTCCAACGATGGACTTCCGAAAAAGAAGGTGAACCTTTTTGGTATGAATAGTACCTATTTCACGAGTTTATAAT
>CAIGRF010270755.1:0-11764 GCA_903798235.1 Fraxinus ornus
GAAAACCAATTCACCAATTTCCTAGAAAATAGGCACATGAGGCTGCTTGGTGGAAAACCACTTCCCTAGAAAATAAACCCTATCAAACACTACATTTGTTGAAAAAGGAAAAAAGTTTTCCAACTTTCATAGAAAATAATGCATTTCAAAAAGGGCATTAGCTTCTTTCTTCTCAAAAAAAAATTGTTGTTAAATTCTTTCTTAATTACACGTTTTCTTATAAAATAATTTTACATATAAACTTAAAATATTTCACTATTTATTAATTAGATTTTTTTAAAAAAAATTTACTATTCCAAAACTTTTTTTTTTTTCCAAAAATGGAGCTCAACAAGGGACTTGCGAATTTTGTGGAAAGTAATTTATTTTAAGAAAGAATGATTAAAAAGTAGAAAAAAAATTATGAATTCAAGTATAAAATTATGAACAATGCTACATTTACATTCAGTTTTTGACCTAATCTTTTATCTACACTCACAATAGGGTGTGGGGACCACACATTTGGGATTTTTTTATTTATGAGGGCCCCGAATGCATATGAGAGGGTGTAACATTTTCGGTATAAATGGAATTGTCCTAAAATTATTTTATTGAAATAATATATAATTAAAAATAAATTTTAAAGAATTTGTACCAAATACGTGCTTGGCACTAATCACGTAAGAAAAATACAAAAAGAACTAGAAAATATTCCACAAATACTAAAGGTATAATTCTCAAAATCTTAAATAGTTCAGAATTAATTATGCTTTATTCGTAGGTAGAATTATATTTGGCTAAGGTGGATTATTTGTTGAACTTTTATGTATATTAGATGTAAATATGTAATACAATTCAGTAAGTGAATCAAGTATAAGAAGTTTAACTTTTCCATCACAACAACAAAATTCTTTTGTTTTTCTGTAAAATTTTCGTGCACTACAATATTAACAGGAGGTGAATGTAGGTAATAGATATGGATTGGTTGGTATATTCGATAAGTCAAAACTTCATTCTAATTTAGAATGAAGTTGATTAGTTGATTCCTGATTTGGAGTGGAAGCATTAGAATCAAAACATGTAGAAACTGAATTATTATTTTTAGATAACATAGAATTATGTATCCTTTTATGACGATCAATACGTGGAATTTCAGTTTGTTTAATCTTATCTGCTTGCCTTCGATTTTCTTGGTGGGAAATGGAATCTATATATATTTCTCTTGGAATTTGGGAAGTGCTTGGATGGGAAGTGCTTTCAATGTGTGGATTGATTTGTTCGATGACAAGCATATCCAAATCTATAGGGAGGAAATATGCACCTTCAAATAGAAGAAAAACATGTTTTGTAGTGAATGGAAGTAATAATACTATTAATAATAATAAGTATAAGTTAGCAAAATTTTCATACTACAGCAGTCGGCTCAAACTAAAGCAATTCAAGAAGGAACTTGATATAAATGATCTAAAACTGAAAAGAACAAATATGTAAACCACCTATTTAAATGTGATATCCAAGAAATAGGACTTAAAGTAAACCCACAAAAATTCAACAATACTTGTGAATATATATACAGAATAACAAGGCTAAAGTCAGTTTTGTATCAAAAAATCTTCATAGAATATCAAAATAACCCAAAAATTCAATATTTCTATCTTCCAACATAATATATGAGGGCATTAATTATTATCTTCAGTGCTGGAGAAGAAAAAAAAAAAAAAACTCTCTGCGACAGTATTTGTGCACATCGCGGACACCAATGCTCCGCATAGTGCCGAGTTGCTCAGCACTATGCGGATATGCGGAGCACAGTTCCGCACAAATGCGAGTGACAGAATAGTTTTTTTTCTTTTTTGTATTTATTTTATTTAATAAAAATATGAAAATGAATAAATTATTTTAATTAATTATCTAGATTTTTTTCCATTTGTCCTTTATGATTTTTTTTTTTTTTAAATAAAATGAACATATTGTTATTATATCATTATCGAAGTAAAATTTTATGCCAAAAAATTTAATCAAACGCATCTTGGCACACCATGCAAATGATGAATATGTGGTTGAAAAAGAAGAAAAAATTATTGATGTGATGAAAAATATTATTTTATTGAAAAACGTGTTGTGTGTAGATGAATAAGAATGTATCTCAAACAGGGCGTAAACATGCAAGAGCAATAGAATCAAAATTAACTTTTACATAATTATTTACAAAGAATGGAATATAGGTTAAGAGAAATTATCATGCTGCAAGACCAAATTTTTAGGATTTCTTTAGGTTATTTGTATGAGCTGGAGAGGACGAGATGAAATAGGAGGGAGAGTTTACGAATTTAACTGGAGTGAAATAAATTTTTGTTGCTATTTACTTCTCCAATACAAATAACACATGAACGAATATATTTTAAACATATCAACTGACTACATTTGCTTCTCCAAAAAGATTCATGGAAATACTTATTTACTCCCCTTGTCTTAGAATTGAAGTTTTGCTTCTCCAAAAAGATTCATGGAGATATTTATATTTAGCCCCCGTTTGATACACATTATTTTCAAAAGAATATATTTTTTTGATTGATGTGATGGGGAATATGTGGTTGAAAAAGAATGAAAAGTTATTGATGTCATGAAAAATATTATTTTATTAAAGAATGTGTGGTTAAAAATGAATAGAAAAATGATAATGAAAAAAAAATGTAGTCCAAATAGGGGCTTAATAAAATTTCCACTGGTCCTCTTGTGTACAATTCAAGTCAATAAATACGACTTATATTTTAAACTTTTTTTTGTCCATATATCTAACAGTGATATGTGATATAAAATCACAAATGAACGGTAATCCTAAAAGCATAAAAAGGCATTCCCTCTAAACGTCAGGGCATTTTCTTCAAGCTCCGAGTCTAAGGCCTTGTTTGGTATTGATTAAAATCAAATTAAAAGTGAAAATATAACCGTTATTGGGTACCACTCATCTAATAAAAGTCAACAATAACGGCTAGTTTTTCAATTTTTATCATATTTTAATCTCTACCGAACACGCCCTAAGCCCTATTTGAACCACATTAAAATTCTCATTCTCATTTTTCTATTCATTTTCAATCACACATTTTTCAATAAAATAATATTTTTCATCACATCAAAAAAACTTCCTTATTTTTCAACCATACATTCTTCATCAATATATTATGTCAAAATATATTTTTTCAAAATAACGTGGTTCAAACACACCAGAAGTATAATTATTTAGAACACCACTTAGCCCTTGTTTAGGCTCATTAAAATCAAATATTTTTAAATAGTAAATTTTTGAAAAATTCATGATTAAAAAATGAGGAAGAATTTGAATTTACGTGTAATATTATTTTATTATAGAATGTGTGGTGAAATAAAAAAATGTATTTTAATTTTTTTTCAATAAAGATGGTCAAGGACATGGGTCCCACGGTGTTAGGAACAAAAAAAAATTGTAGGTTCGTTAATTTATAAGTAAGGGTGTGTTTGAGCCACATTATTTTGGAAGAATGTATTATGGAATGGTAGTTTAATGAAAAATATGTGATTGAAAAAGAAAGAAAAGTTATTGATGTGATGAAAAATATTATTTTATTGATAAATGTGTGATTAAAAATGAGTAGAAGAATGAAAATGATGTGGTTGAAAAAGAAAGAAAAGTTATTGATGTGATGAAAAATATTATTTTATTGATAAATGTGTGATTAAAAATGAGTAGAAGAATGAAAATGAAAATTTTAATGTGTACCAAACATGTGCTAAATAAAAGTGAACAGTGCGATTTATTGAAAAATGTGATGATGAAGATAATTTATAAATTATTTAGCCCATGTTTGGTACAAATTAAAATTCAATTTTAATCTCAAAATAAAGTCAACAATTAATTTTAACCACACATTTCATGAGATTCACAACTTTTCAACCACACATTCCATTAACCTTTATCAAAATCTACTAAAAATTTGATTTTAATTTATAACAAACAGGCCCTTATATATGAACAAGGCTACGTGTATAGATACAAATGCTTACATATACTCACAAGGGGGTGGGTGGGTATTTTTTTTTTTTTACTTTTTTATTGTGCGGGACCCACCCTCGTGTGAGAGGGTGTAAGACTTCTATAATTTTTTTATTTGTACAAATGGAAATTTCCCTTATATGTTAGCCAATGGACGCATATTGTTTACTCTTACTCGACATCAAATGAGCAAATAGTAAAATCAATCACTAGTTTTCTAATCATAATATTTTGGAGTTGGAAAATTGAAACAAATGGCATAAAACAAGGGATATAACTCTCCTTTTGCCTTCACTCGTTAAGTTGAATTTTTTAAGTTAGCAATTGGTTACGTACAATTTTATCTTTCTCAAGCCTCTATATGAAAATTCTACGCAGCGAAACATGTTTGTACAACTTAAAAGTGTTAAATTACTTTATTTAAAAGTTAAAATTTTGAAATATTAACGTGTTTATTTAGAGCTTGTTTGGTACAGCTCAAAATTAGATTAAAATTGAAAATATGACCGTTAATGGGTCCCACTCGTCTAATAAAAGTCAACAATAACGACTGATTTTTCAATTTTAATCTTATTTTAATCTCTACCGAACAAACCCTATTCACATCAATTATCCATGAAATTGTTAGGTAATGCAATCATGTGATGAGTAAATTATGGCCGTTTGATCACCAGTGTATGACTAATGAAACTTTTAGGTAAAACTGAGAAAATATTGCATGGTCAATTCACCGACTGCCTTTGCAAATTTCATTTTCCAAACAAACATCGCGATCACAACCAAACTGTTGACTTTCATTTATTTATATGATTTGATTATTTCTTTTAATATTTTCTCTTGACTTTGAGGATTAACACGAATTTTCTTCTGATTTCTGCCACCGACATGCATATATTGAGAAATATGGTTTTTTTTTTTTATTGGTGATTATAATTCAGTTTTAATTAAAAATATCTCTAATGACGATTAAGTGAAACGTTGCATTCGTTGGATTGATTTTTCATTGTGCACAAAACAAATTTGACATACGGCGAATGGGAAAGAAAAGTTATGTAGTCCTCGTTGAGCTATAATTAGTAAAATATTTGTGTTTTCACGATTATTTGTAAAACAAAGCTCGATTAAATACAACGTTACGTTAGTTGGATTAATTTTTCCACGTAAAAAAACCCGAATTCGATATCCGAAAAAATGCGAGAAAAAATTATGCACTCTTGGCCGACATTATAATTGGTAAAATATTTGCTTCTTTGAGATTATCTTCGAAACATGACTCTAAAGTGAAATTTCGCATTCGTCGTGTTGTACAAATTTTTTCAAGTGAACAAAACAAAATTTGATACCCGATGGGAGAGTAAAGTTGAGCAATCCTCGTTCATCATATTTGGTAGAATAATTGTTTCTTTTAAGGTTGTTTTCAGAACAAAACTCGATTAATTGAAATGTCATATGTTCTTTATTGCGAATTTTTTTTTCACACGAACAAAATCATATTTGCTATATGGAGAATGGCAAGAAAATTTGCATAGTCTCGTTGACATCATTATTAATAGAATATTTGTTTCTTCAAGATTATTTTTGAAGCAATGGTCACTCTAGAAAGTGAAATGTCACATCCATTGTAATGTTGAAATTTTTCCGTGTGAACAAAATCAAGTTCTACAGTCGACAACCCAATGTGAGAGAAAAGTTGAGCCTTCCTGACTATTTGCAAAACATCAATTATGATAGTCGATAGACCTTTGGTTTATAATTGATAGATTGGTTATTTTTTCTAGATTATTTGTAAAGCAAGACGTGGATAGACAAAATGCCACGTTCGTTGGCTTGTGTACTATCTTGTTACTATCCCGTGGCACAATTAATTTACATGTACACACTATAGAATACTTCAGCATATCGTAATGAAATTACTAAATGAAATATTTTCGATATCGTAGCATAAATTTCCTTTTACAGTTGAAGTGATTTATCATACAATGGATTCTCGTGTCTGCTAAATTAATAACAGTCGTCCCTCTATCCATCAGACAAATCGAATTATAGGAAAACAGTAAGGCCTCGTTCGGTACGGATTAAAATTCAATTAAAATTAAAAATATGATTGTTATTGGGTCTCACTTATCTAATAAAAGTCAACAATAACGACTAATTTTTCAATTTTAATCTGATTTTAATATCTACCGAACGAGCCCTAAATAAAATTAAATGGTTATGGTATGAGTACATAGCCCATAATATAAGGATGTCTATAACGGACACATGTAGACTCTATATTGAGAGGGTGTCTGTCATGTGTCTATTATGGATAGTGCTCCCAAAATTAAAATGTTGCATTTCGTGTACAAGTTTAATTATTTCTGGATTATTCTGTAAAAATATCATATCTTCTTCAACGGGTCACCCCACCCCCACGCACGAGGTCCAAATACTGCTCGTCATCATTTATAAAATAATTGAGACAGTCCGTCGACATCTCCTATTATTCCAAAACACTCAATTCTCTTCGCAACATCATCTCTGCAGATCAAGCAATACCCGGTGATATTTTCAATTTCCAATAGCCACTCGAGAATTTTTCTCGATTATTTAGTGTTCTTCTATGCTTCCTGTACCCATTGATGATCTGCTTCATTTTGAAAGAATTTTTGGTGGTGAATTCTATGAAAACACGTACTTTGGCCGCAGTCTAATTCAGTTGGAAAAATATTGGGCAGTGAAGGACTTTGCTACTTCATTTCTTTAGTTGGGCACAATTGCTCGTGAGTATAGTTTTTTGAGGGTTTTACTTCAAATGTATGAAAATTGCTCAAGTTTTGATATCGAGACTAGTTGAAGATGATTGCGTTTATTTAGAGGGTTTAGAGAAAGAGATTTAGGGAAAAATGGGATCTGAGATTGGGTTTTACACTGGAACAGAATTTAATTTGGAACCCAAATGGTTGGTTGACCCGAAACTTCTGTTTGTTGGTCCAAAGATCGGAGAAGGTGCTCATGCCAAAGTGTACGAGGGAAAGTAAGTTGAAATTTATTGTTACGTTTGAATCTTCATTGAAGATTTCAATTAAGAAATTATAAGCATCAATTTCAAGCTTTTAAGCGTATATTTAACACAATCTTTTGATTGATTTCAAGGAGCACTTTATTAACTCAGCTAAGTTGTGCCTTTTCAATTGTTTTATATGGGGGGATGTTTGGGCACCCATAATTTTAGTTCACCACGGGTAGGGACACTATTGCTGAGAGGAAGCGCTCCTTGCCTGAGGAATAAGCCGTCTTTGGCACTCTAGGGATGAGATCACATCAAGAGGAAGCGCTCCTTGCCTGAGGAATAAGCCGTCTTTGGCACTCTTGGGATGAGATCACATCTCTCTCTCTCTCATTAAAATAATATTACACGCAAATAAAAAAAAACTTTTACTTCTTTTTGAAAGACGCTTTATGTGACAATTTAGTATTTCAAAATATAATCTTAAGAAAATAATAATGGGAAAATGGGGGCTCAAACACCCCCCATGACCTCTAAATACCTCTGAAGATGAGCACTTCGAAACTTCTGTAACTTATCAATATTTCAGTTTCTGAAATGTTAGAACTAATGCATTTCAGATACAGATTTCTGCTGTATAAGGTCATTAGGCTTGACCGTTGGGCGTTAGCAGTTTTCTTTCATTGTGAAGCAGTTAGCTAACCTTTTTTGTTGGCCATCTTTTAGATACAGAAACCAGAATGTGGCTATCAAGATTGTTAATAAAGGGGATACACCGGAAGAGGTTGCCAAGAGTGAGGCCAGATTTGCAAGAGAAGTTGCTATGTTATCCAAAGTCCAACACAAAAACATGGTTAAGGTTGTGTTGATTATCAAACTAGGAGCTTTTCATTACAGTGTTGAGATGTTTACATCCTAGTACGGCCATGCATATGAATGTACATACGTGTACTGATACTGTATATCCATCCATGAATAACATGTATGCATCTAGAGAGAGTAGTGACTTTGTGTAATAACTAATAATTGTAAAATGTGGCTGCTCAATACAATTAATCTTATATATTTGCATATGCTGTGTCTATCACTTATGAACATATATGTGTTCGTGCTTATGCATGCTGTGGTATATGGTATGCGTACATTTATTAGAGAAAATATTCTTTTTGTGTGGATGCTGAATTTCACATTGAATTTCTTCCTGGGTTTTGACCCTATTTCGCTACAGTTTATTGGGGCTTGCAAGGAACCTGTCATGGTCATTGTTACCGAGCTTCTGCTTGGTGGTACACTGCGAAAATTTTTGTTGAACAGGCGGCCAAGGTGTTTAGATATGCGAGTTGCTATTGAATTTGCACTTGATATAGCTCGTGCATTTGAATGTTTACACTCGCATGGAATCATACACCGTGACCTTAAACCTGGTAAGAGTTTCACATTAACTCAAGTGGACCCGAAAGACTAAAGAACTAGAAAATAAATAAAAGGTGTAGTCGAAGCTGCACTGAATGGGCCTAAGATTAGGTAACAACTAAAGTGTGAAATACCCTTCACGTGGAAAGGAATTTCATTATACTGCCAGTGAAAAGAAAGATGTGATAACTTTTTTTCTATGCTTGAGAAAATATTTTCATAGTATGTATACCATTGTTTCTGTTATATAGTGTTTATATGAACAAGTCCTCTTTAAACTATTTAAATATATTTATCTCAGTTGTTGAACCAGAAAGAAATTAGCTTATTTTCAGAACTGGGATTAAACAATACTACGGAAATTCTACTTGTCACGATTAAATAAATTAATTAACCAATAAGGGGAACACAGTTTGCACATTTTACAATATATGAAAGGTATCAATATGTGAATGTCGTGAAAAAAGCTGAGAATTTTTTTTTGTTGTATTGATGTCTGCAACTGAGATCACATATCTTGCACTACATTTGTGAATTTCACATGCATAATCTCTGAAGCAGAACTAAAATTGTAGGTGCTGAGTGTCTGTATGCAGTACCTAACTGGGGGAGAGGTTCTTTAGAATCAATTATTATCCTTTTGGCAGAAAAGCCTTTCTCAGTTTCTCACACAAGTTTTGTTCTGAAAGAAATATATAATATATTTTTTTTATAAAAAAGTTGTTTTTAATAAGCGAGCAGGACTCTTTGTTTACTGATCTTACTTTCAGACATTTATTAGCTTCAAATGCTTGGGAAGTACAGAATGGACTAAAGATGTGTAGCAATATTGTTATTTTATGATACCCGAGTTACTCTTTCCTCTTCACTGAAACTATCTAATCCGTTCGTTAATGTTTTTCTTTGCTCTAGAAAACTTGCTCTTGACAGCAGACCATAAAACTGTTAAGCTGGTGGATTTTGGTTTGGCAAGAGAAGAATCATTGACAGAGATGATGACTGCTGAGACTGGAACCTATCGCTGGATGGCTCCAGAAGTAGTTCGATTAACCTTTGTTCTTCTTATCTCTTCATACTGTTTCTTTTTCTGCTTTTGTTTTTTTATAAACAGGATCACTGAAAATCTCTTCCTTGGCTAATGGTTGCAGCTCTATAGCACAGTCACCCTTCGTCATGGAGAGAAAAAGCATTATAACCATAAGGTGGACGCTTACAGTTTTGCAATTGTGTTGTGGGAGCTCATACATAATAAGTTACCTTTCGAAGGCATGTCAAATTTGCAGGCCGCCTATGCTGCTGCTTTTAAAGTAATTCCCTTCTCTTAAATCGTATAATGTATAGATAGCCTCGAGTCAATAAAATGCAAATATTTTGTTCAATGTGTTGGCTTAATATGTAGAAAAGATGCTACCCTTATTTGAGGTTATGTAGAAAAGACACCGAAATGGGGAAATTCATCACAACATTGAGGATTCTTCTTTATACACTGCCTCCCTTTTTAGCGTCTGGCTGCCTCTCATTTTTATCTTTCTTTCCCTGATTTGATGATTCTAAGGATAACTTCGTTAGTGCAACTGAAGGACTTCTCATTGTGTTTTAAAAAGGCCGCTTGTATATGGGGTTTTGTGTTTTAGTCTATTATTTGTTACTTAAAATTTGTACCTTCTCAGAATGTAAGGCCAAATGCTGATGATCTTCCTGAAGATTTGGCTTTAATCGTGACTTCGTGCTGGAAGGAGGATCCAAATGAGCGTCCCAACTTCACTCAGATAATACAGATGCTTTTGCATTACCTCTCAAGAATTTCACCACCCAAACCTGTTGAACCACCCAAGATTTTCACTTCCGAGAATGTTGTCTTCCCACCAGCATCTCCAGGCACAAGCGCTTTGATGGCAGGGAGAGATGACAATGGCGACACACCAATGGAAAACAACCCAAGAGGATTCTTCTCTTGTTTTCACCAGTGCTACTAATCTCTATGCATGTTTGCTATATACTGATCAAGACGGGACAATGTTAGTGAACAAGATTTTAGCTTCCTTCTCTTAGATTATGGAGATTAGGTTGCTGTGATGTATTGTAGCTGTAAAATAAGGTCCATCCAAAGGCCTTTACTCCATTAATTTTTAAGATTTCCATATGAATAACAAATTATAGTGCCATTTCCTTTTGCACTTGATGCAACTTTGTAAGGAACCACCTTCTTGAGCGCGTGCTTATTGGTAGATCATTGGTTTTTGTGTTTGTACAAGTATGCATTGAACATTGCTGGTTCCACACAAGACCAGTATTTATCTTACCATTGGAACTGCAAATGGGCAAATGCAAGAAAATATATATGGTTGTTTCGAAAAAAGTTAGAATAATTTGCCATTGAGGCCCCGGTCGAGCAATTGATCTTGGATTTCCATTTATACCCTCTATTGAGATCCACGGTCCCCAACCAGATGACATAAAATTAGGAGTCATTTAAAATAAGCCACTCCACAAAATTGTCGTGCCAAAGCTTTCTCCAATCTCTATTGCAGCTTGTGGTGCAAGTAATCATGAGTTAAGCCATTTTTGCCACATGCTTTTGCCCATCTATTTGACAGATGCATGTTGGCAGCAAATGATTTGAGTGCAAAAATTGACCATTTTTTAAACAATCCAAAGACAAGTGACATTAGGAAGTGTGAAAAATATTCTATTAATGTAACAAGATTCAGTAATCATTGTCTTCACCAGGCACCAACTGTACCATTTTACATCAAAAACACAAAAACTAAGCCCAATTCCATCTCGAGCCTCGAAGTCAGGGTCGATCAACTGTGGGCCATAGATAAATACGCGGTTTGGTGCCTCAAATATCCGTCGAGATATTTTGACCAAAGTATGTCGTGTCCTCCAGCGCTTTCCTTTGCCAAACTCAAAGACCTTCCTGTCTAAACAGTGATTGATCCTACTCTAAACCTATCCAAATACCTCAACTCAAGACTTCTATATCTAGAAGGTGTCTATGTCTATAAATATTATAGTCGAACTATGACTAGAATTACAATTGCAATCTAATACTCATCTCAAGTAGGACTTCTAAGAATAAGGATACTTAGCAACCAAGTCCTACTAAGAGTGTACTACATACCTCTATAAATACAAAGCTTGTATTCATTATTCAGGTACGCTTTTACATAATTTTTCAGTCTATTGCTTTACGCATAAATACTCTCTAACTTTAGTATCAGAGGATCGATAATGACACACATCGATGTCTTTGTTTCAAGTATCAGAAGATCTCATTCGTGCTCATTCTCAATCGTCAGTGTGTAACCACTCATAACGTTGAAATCAAACAAATAAAAGTTGGAAAA
>CAIGRF010270760.1:0-16964 GCA_903798235.1 Fraxinus ornus
TCCGAATCATCTATTAACACTTTGAGATTTAGTTCGCAAACTTTGGATTATGTCCACTTTAGCCAATTTTCTTCAATTCCATGGTTTAGCATTTAGATGTACCTAGCAAACAAAATATATACAAAATTAAGCCTCAATTCACTTAAAGTAACGACAATTGCTTTGGTTTAACGGCATAAATAAGTGTATAAAATACACTTATCAACCCTCTATCCGAGCCTCAAATCCTATGACCAGATGCTTCATTTTCTCCTTGGAATAAAGCGCATTATATACCTCGTCAACAGTAAAAATATTCCTGACTATGGAGAATGATCTAGCTAAAAGTCACATATGAAGGCGGCAATGAACATAACAAAATCAACCCTAAATCCTTTTCATCGTACTTGACCTCCATGGTCTTTAAATAGACGAGGATTTCCTTGAACCACGATAGATGATCTTTTAAAGACCCACATTCTGTCAAGTGATGAGAATATAAACGCTGCTTCAAGTGTAACTTACTCGTCAAACTCTATGTCATACAAAGCTACTCAAATTTCAATCACAATCTAGCATTACTTTTCTCATTTACCACGTTCTAAAGAATTTGATTAGAAAGACGAAGATGTATATATGATAGGGCTTTTCGATCCTTGTGTTGCTTCTCCTCCTCAATCATTGTTGCGGGCATTCTATCCACCCCTGGCAAAGCATCATCAAGATCCAATTGAGCAAGAACCGTTCACATCTTGATCTGCCACAAAGAAAATCTATTCTTACCATCCATGAAACAATCAACCTTGTTCAAATCTCGCTTTAGTAACCAATTTGAACTTCCCAAGACCGCCAAAAATCTTGGCTCTGCTACCACTTGTTAGAAACAAATGAGATACCAATATTGTTCTGATACCAATTGTTGAAAACTAGGCCAAATAACTCAAGATGAGAATAGTATGAGAAATATGAAAAATAATGGACCACACAAGAACGCAAGATTTTGTGGAAGAAATGGAAAATTTATTATACCAAAAAACTAAAATTATTTTACAAGACTTGATACTCTCAATTTAAATTTAAACAATTTTCTAATGCATACAATAATAATCTAATTGTTATGTTGAATCTTTTAAAAGCCTACACCACGACAAGATCCAATTGAGCAAGAACCGTTCGCGTCTTGATCTGCCACAAAGAAAATATATTCTTACCATCTATGAAACAATCAACCTTGTTCAAATCTCGCTTTAGTAACCAATTTGAACTTCCCAAGACCGCCAAAAATCTTGACTCTGCTACCACTTGTTAGAAACAAATGAGATACCAGTATTGTTCTGATACCAATTGTTGAAAACTAGGCCAAATAACTCAAGATGAGAATAGTATGAGAAATATGAAAAATAATGGACCACACAAGAACACAAGATTTTGTGGAAGAAAAGGAAAATTTATTATACCAAAAAACTAAAATTATTTTACAAGACTTGATACTCTCAATTTAAATTTAAACAATTTTCTAATGCATACAACAATAATCTAATTGTTATGGTAAATCTTTTAAAAGCCTACACCACGTAAAGTATGTATAGGAGACCAATCTTGGAGTTCAGGATGAAAGCCAGTACAAAAATTAGGTAGAAATCAACAAGGAATCCTTTTCGAACCCTCTAGGTGGAGTCGAGGAGCCCGAGGGGATGGCCTTGGGGCACCAACCTTGCTTCTTGCTGGGAGCTGCGATGCCCCAGGGCTAGTGCCGTGACATGTAGCCCCTGTTCGCCCTTTACGACAGTAGGTACCCTACGCCCCTAGTACTGTTCTTGTATTTCCAAAACACTTCCCATCCATTTCAAAGTTCTTTTACCACTCAAATTCTAAATCCATTATGAAATTTGATCACTTATCAAACTGGACTTCAAAACCAACATTATCTAGGCTATTTTCATGAATCAAACTTTTAAATCACGTAAAATTTGAGTCACAAACCTAACAAATGGAAATGTAGATATCCCACATTTGGAGGGAGGGCAACAAGGTAGCCGACTGGTTTGCTAGCATTGGCTACATAGAGAGTTGTTTCAAGATTCTGAGTCTATGATTTTAAAGATTTGAATAGAGGACATATTAGAGTCTTAGACTAGATAAGCTGCTGTCAGATTTGCCTTGTAATATGGGCTGTTTTCTTGTGTACCTATAGTATTGTGTCAGCTTGTGAGTTCATCATCAATGTACATAGAAGACATGTTTGGCCATGATTTTTCCTCTTACCCCTAATTTCCCTAGTATAATTGGAGAGTAATTAAGGTGAAGTCTCTATTATTGTGTTGTACAATAAGTTTAATACGTAGGTAGAGATATTGTATGTCTCTTGCTTACGTATAGGAGGTCATTATATTTGAATATGCAATGTCGTTTCCCAAAAAGAGGAAAAAGATTGATTGTCTTATTTTTGTTATTTTATTGATATTAAATATATTTCTTTAAAGTCAACAATCGAATTTACAATGAAAGGACTATCAAATTAATGCCCGCATGTGCAGAAGAGATCTTTATACAAGTGTATAAGAATGCCTAAAAAAAATGCAATGTTAGTCTTCTACTCGAGTTGTAATAAGTTGGTCTCGACTCTTCAAGTTAGTAACAAAAAAATCTTCAATAGATGAATTTAATCCATTTCACCAATAATAAGGCAAGTCAACCGTCTAAACTTTTAGTGGGAAAAACTAAACGGACTACGATTTAAATAATAAAGAAGGTGATTAAATATTAAACAATATGATATTCTTTATGGAGCTCAGATCATATATATAATCTATGTTTAGCCCTCTCCCTATGGATAACCAGTAGAATCATTAGTAAATAAGTATATTCTAAAAGAGCAAAAACACTAATGAGAGGAATTATTTTATTACTATTTCCGAAACATTAACAGTCACTGTCGTGTCGAGTACTAGACTCACTGTAACCTTGATCTGGTGGTGCAGAAGTTAACAAGTATCCAGTCCGCCTTTACGTGGTGGAGGTCAGCCGCCAGTTGAGGTGACTTTAGGTTATTCCGGCAGAGTGGGCAAGTCCTGTGCCCATGTCGTACCCATTTATCTAAGCAAACTCTGTGATAAAGATGGTTGCATCGCAGCTCTCTAACCTCAGCTCCTTCGTCAATTCTGCATAAACAAACAGCACACTCGACTGATGAATCCCTAAACTCTGCGTTCAAATCATTTTCATAACGAGTTACTGCGAGTTCATCAGCATAGTCTGGTGATTCAATTTCTTGAGGCTGAAAGAAGGATTGGAGAAGAAGGTAATCCCATGCCAACTGCAGCAAGCGTGCAATCAGAATTATGTATTTCAGTAATACAACCGATCTTGGCTGCAACTTCATTTGAATCATCTCATATATAGAGAATATATTTTCTTGGAAATAATGCTCTGTTACTGCAGATTGTTTTACAAGTAAAAGGGTATTGTGGTATGGGCTGAAGCAGATATTGAATTCTTGCTTCTTTATTGAACCTATATATAAGACATTTTTAGAGAGAGAGAGAGAGAGAGAGAGTCTCAAAAGCTATGAAATTTCTGCTCTTGCACACGAACAAACACAATATTCTTGGAACATATTTTTCACGAAGGCATATAGTGCATTTTTTAATAGTATGAATTTTGTTTAATAATTTGGTGACTTTCCTAGAACATGCTCTCTTTTAAAAAAAATGAAAGATGGCACTCCAGGATGGGAAAAAGAAGCTCGACACAGATAACATTACCCCACAAAAGCTAGTCAATAAAAATTCGTCCCATGTTTCTAGTAGTTACTGAATAAAATTAGATTATGATTTTTGGTCTTATACACAAATAAAAACACATGCTAATTAAACTAGATAACTTTGTTTATTTGATGTATTAATTTCAGGTGAACCTATATTTAATATTAGTCACAAATTCTGTTATAAATTAACAATCCATTGTAGTACTAATAATAACAACAATAAATATGAAAAAAAAAATCATATTTGCCTTATTACAATATAAGATTTCACAAAATACTATAATATGTAATATATATTTAAAGTACTGTCTTTTATGTAAAATATAATTATATATACTACCTTCTAAAATAAGACTCAAATTCAATTTTCGTAACTGAAAAAAAGAAGAAGCATACATTACGTTAGCAATTAATGTCTCCTCTCCATCAGAGGAATTTCAAATTGAAGTTGGTATCATACGATTTGTCACCGGACTAGAAGCCGAATGCACAGTCTCTCATCCTCCGCATCTCTCGAGCATATTTTTATTCTGATTGTGATGGTGAATAACCTTTTGATTCAATTTTCAAAATATGTGGGATTTATCATCTCTTGTGTTATGTTTTAATGTAATTGACAATTCTGTGAACAAAATGATTGAAATTAATATTGTTGTAAAATAGTTTTTAAAAGTCAAAGGGTCAAGTAGTAAGTTAGAAGTCCTAGGATTCGAATATAGAATAAAGGAGTAAATGTCGCTGCAATTTCGCTAGTCTATCACCCAGCTGTTGCTCGAGTGGTAAAAACAGAAGCTGTGTCACCCATTTGCCGCCCAGACTTCCCTCGGACACCGTCCCTCGCTTGTTGCTGAGCTCTTGCTCGAGCGAGGGTATTATCCGAAAAAACATAATTTACGTTTTTGAGGCTTTTTTATACGGCCCATTTTGCCTAATTGTCCTCAACTAACCCCATGCCTTGTACGAAATTTTTGGGTTGTTCATTGTGCCTCTTCTTTATAACATATTCATATTATTCTTTGAAGATTCAAGAGTATATTCATGTATTAATTCAATCCATTTACTTTTGAGATCATACAACTGGAGATAGGGGGAAAAATATCAAATCCATTGAATCCAAAACACATACTTCCTAAACACCATTAGGAATGTACTTTCTCAGTTGAATTTCAGAGGCTGCTGGAATTTGAGAGAGATTGGATTACAAGTGCAGGAAAAGAACAAGAGCGGGGCATTCTTGGAATTCCACTTGGAAGAGACAGTTGCACAAGATCGGGAGCTGGTGAGTTCAGCTGATCTTGGAGGTTATAGGAATTAGATGTCTAGTGGAGTTGGCTATGCAACATCTTACTGTAAATCCATATTGTCTATAGTGGAGTAATGCTTGGTCCCGAAATTTTTATCCAGCTGGGTTTCTCCGTCAACAATAATGGTGCTATTTATTATTTTTCCATATAAACTGTGGCAATCCAATATATGATAATTGAATTAATTGACCAATCATTTAGAAACAACTAAAGAGCGACTTGTATAATTTCGCGTGTAAGGTCGAACTTAATAAACTTTCAATTGGCATCTGAGCCTAAATTCGAATCATGACCTTAGATTTTTAGATGAGTAATTCATTATCCATCCCGCCATATTTTGATGGCAATAATTATGCATACTGGAAGGTTAGAATGAAAGATTTTTTAAAATCTATGGATGCGCGTATCTTGCTAAGTGCTGTGAATGGTTGGGCCTAATGAAGTATTCCCAACTCCTATTGCTAATTGAACTAGAGCAAACTTAGATGAGTGTAACTGGAATAGCAAAGCCTTATATGCCCTATTTATGGCAGTTTTCTTGGAAGAATTTATTCGAGTCTCAATGTGTGAGGTAGCCAAATAGGTTTGGGATATTCTACAGACCACACATGAGGGAACTCAGGATGTTAAAAACTCTAAGTTGCAGATGTTGATTACTAGGTCTGAAGAGATTAGGATGAAAGGAAATGAGAAATTTGATGAATTCTATAAAAGCTTAAATGACACAGTTAATTCTAGTTTTAACATAGACGGGAAAATACTTGAGTCAAAAATTGTTAGAAAAACCCTTAAATTCTTACCTGAGGGAATTAGGACTAAAATCACTGCTATTGAGAAGAGTAAAGATATAGATTCTATTAAGGTGGAAGAGCTAGTTGGATCTCTCCAAACTTATAAGCTAATATTAGCTAGACCTACAAATGATAAGTCATTGACCTTAAATACTGTGAGAAATAGTCATAGAGAGTCCTCAGATTCAGATTCTCCTAATGAATAGGAGTTATTGTACTTTGCTAAAAAATTTCAAAAAATATTTAGGAATAAATAAAAACCTCAAGAGATGCATAGAAGTGGTCTAGTGGGTTTAGGGAGAGTTCTCAGACTGTGAGATGTCATAATTCCAGAGGTTTTGGACATATTAAAAGTGAGTGCTCTAATAGTAGGAGAAATCCAGATAAAGCTATGAATACTACTCTCACTAATGACGAGTCTGGCTCGGACAATCAGAGTGAGAAATTCATTCGTGAGGAAAGTGGAAAATATATTACCTTTACTGTTAGAATTAGGAATGGATATGATAAGTAGTAGTGAGAATTCAGAAGAAGATTTTGATAGTGATGGAGATATTCATGAGGTTTATGATAGAATCTATGAGGATAGCATTAAGATTATAACTAAAAATAAAGTTTTAAGTACGAAAGTCACGAAATTTGAGTCAGAGAAAGAAAAACTCTTAGCATACACTAAGAAATACCTCTACCCTGAGTGAGTTGAAATCCATGAATGAATCCTTATATACTCAGGTCAAGAATCTCACAAGTGATCTTGAGAAGACCTCTAGGAGAGCTAGTGAGCTGACCATTGAAAAGGAAACCTTAGAAATTCAAGTTAAAAATCTTCTGAGCGATCTAGAGCATTCCAAGTCTCAACTTATTACAATTTCTAGTAGTTCTATGAAGCTAGATAAAATTCTGAGAATGAGAAAGCTTGCTGTTAATAAGGGAGGTTTAGGATGTAAAGAGAAGAATCATAATGTTGCTAGTACGTTCAAGATCATGTTTGTCCATATTATTGACCAACTTAAATATGTGCCTAACCCTGAATATAATAATAAGGGATGTCTAGGACGGAAGCCTACTAGATAGTCTAGGACCCGCCAACCTAGGAATAGACATTAGAGATCACATACATTTGGTTCTACGTTTATTCCTACATGTTTTCACTATGGTAAGTTAGAACACATAAGGCCTAGGTGTCGTCATTTTCTATAGAAGCCAAAACTTAAATAGAAATAAGAATTAGGATTATGTTGGTCAGATTGACTTCTTTACTAATCAGGTAAGTAAGTTGATCAAGTTAGTGACACAGATCACCGAAAATATTCATGTCACTAGGCAAGTTTGGGTAAAGAAAAGTGATCTGAAATTTTTTAGAAATAGATCATGGTACTCTTAAAAGTAAAAATATTTGCATACCTAACTGATTATTTATTTTTGATGTATGCTCGTGCTTTATTATTGTGTGTCATTGATTTATGCATACATCACCTTTGCTTATATATTTGTTTAGGTAGAAATCTCATTTTTTGTTTGATTTTTTTATTGTTCTTGGTTCATTTATATTTTAAAATAAAAACAACAAAAAATTGGAAAATTGAAAAATTAAAAATGTGGCAAATTCTTTACAACATATTATATATAATACTTGAATTTGCTTGGTGTGATCAAGTATGAGTTTAGTTGATGAGTTGTAGTACAATTTCCATTACTTGCTTAGGTTATTATGGAGTATTTTGTATTGGAGTCTTCATGTGTCATCTGCACTGCACACACTATAATATTATTAGTGTGACTCTACCATGTGTGTGTGAGTTGAGATGACAGTCACATGTTAGTAAGGTGACTTTGAACATAAATTGACCTTATTTTTAAACTTAAGCTCAAGTTTATCCCCTGTAATAAAAATCTCAATAGCTTATTTCTTCTTCGAAGCCTACTTGACTCGAGCAATTAATCCTATGAAGTTTCTCATAACTTGGTGCCTATGGTCAACTGACTTGGATTAATAGGCCTAAAGCTCATTATATAAGTCATTTTGATCGCTTAATGGAGAAGAATCTGCACTTAAAATGTGAAGAAAAATAATGAGCTTAAAATATTTTTGAAACATATGAAAATATATACACAAAAGTCAGGGAGAAAAAGAAAATATTAATACAAAGTGAGCTTTTATTTAAAGGTTCTAAAATGCTTTAAATGGTTTGACTTTCATAAGTTGAGGAATACACTTATTGACAGTGATGTTTAGCACGTTTTCTCACAAAGTTATGTTTGGAGTCTGCTTACAAATGATTAGTGACACTTTAAACACATAGATCACTTCTACAATTTACTCTATGATAACTTGAACTGAATATGTGGGAAGGATTACAAATAATTGATTATTCTTGTGCATGCTAAAGTTTTTTTAATTGTGGATCCCTTGGTTATTTCTGACAAAAATGGGGGAGAATATTTTGGATTTGAGTTGGAGATTTAGGACTTGTTTCGATAGGGGAAGATTGTTCGATTGCATTGCATTGCATACCATATCTATATAGTTGTGATTTGAGTTAGAGAGTTGGAATTTATTTCGATAAGGGGAGATTGTTTGATTGCATTGCATTGCATACCATAGCTATATAGCTGTTTGAGTTTTTGATATTTTTGTGATACTAATGTATTTGTTGGTGTTTGGATTAACATCAGTGTTATGTCTCAATCTAGCTATGATTTGGTATCATGTGACTACATTTCTATATTTCATGTATCGTGTGCTATTACACTTGGTGTTTGAGTCTTGATTTCAGGAAACAGGTTTAACAAAGAATGCAAGAAACAAAACTTGGGTAGATTATATTTTTGTGTTTTCAGTACTTTGACTTTATTTATATAGTTTTATCACAGAATGTCAAATGGAGAATTTGTTACGTTTTAATATAATTGACAATTCTGTGAACAAAATGATCGAAATTAATATTATTGTAAAAGAGTTTTAAAAGTCAAAGGGTCAAATAGTAAGTTAGAAGTCCTAGGGTTCAAGTATAGAATAAAGGAGTAAACGTCGCCGTAATTTTGCTAGCCTATAGCCCAATTGTTGCTCGAGCGGTAAAAATAGAAGCTACGTCGCCTGTCTATCGCCTGGAATTCGCTTGAGCAAGACACCGTCGCTCACTTTTCATTGAGCTCTTGCACGAGCGACGATATTATTTGAAAAAAAACCTAATTTCCATTTTAAGACACAATTGCCTTCAACTATAAATACCCCGTTCCTTGCACGAGTTTTTTGAGTTGTTCATTGTGCCTCTTCTCTATAATATATTCATATTATTCTTTGAAAATTCAAGAGCATATTCATGTATTGATTCAATCCATTTACTCTTGAGATTATACAACCGGAGATTGGGGAAAAAAAACATCAAATCCATTGAATCCAAAACACCTACTTCCTAAATACCCTTAAGAAGATACTTTCTCAGTTAAACTTCAGAGGCTACTGGAGGTTGAGAGAGGTTGGACTACAAGCGTAGGAAAAGAAAAAAAAAAGGGACATTCTTGGAATTCCACTTGGAAGAAACAGTTGCAAAAGATCGGGAATTGGTGGGTTCAGCTAATCTTGGATGTTATAGGAATTAGATCGGGAAGTCTAGTGGAGTTGGCTAGACAACATCTTACTGTGAATCCAAATTGTCTATAGTGGAGGTAACGGCTTGGTCCTGGAGTTTTTACTTAGTTGGATTTCTTCGTCAAACAATATTGGTGTTATTTTTTATTTTTCCAAATAAACTGTGGCAATCCAACATATGATAATTGAATTGATTAACTAATCATCTAAAAATAATTAAAAAGTGACTTGTTGCTTGTTAATTGTATAATTCCGCACATAAAGTCGAACTTAATAAAATTTCATCTTGAAATTGAAAAAAAAACACATATATGTTATGTAATGAAATTTATTATATTAGTTAAAATGTATAATTAATTAATCAAGTTACTGAAAAGGGATCAGCCATACAGTTATTGCTCCAGCTAGCACACAAAGGACTCATACGTTAACACGTATAGTAGTGACATGGAGATCGCAAACATTGGATATGCATCAATAATACATGTCATGGTCATATACTTCCCTTAAATCTAGGAGATAGGCCAATAGACTAAAGAATAATAGGAGGCGTAGAAGACTATAGTGCATCAATCTGACAAGGTGTAGACGTTGTAGAGGTAAGGGCCATAATAAAAGAACATATAAGCAATCTTTGCCAATGTGCCATGTAAGAAAGCATAAGCATGGAGTTGAATTCAATAATTGATTCAAATGGTAATTGTGGAAAATATGGATTACACTAGGTATGTAATACTTTCACGCAATTTTTTTTTTTTGGTAATCGAGTATTACATATTCAGTGGACTTATATCTCTATGAAATGGTATATGTGATTTGTTGTTCAGAAATAACTTTTAGACATCTTTATCGTTGGTGTATATTTACTCAAAATGTACTTTTACATGATTCTAAAATGTATTGCATATAAGTTTGGTTATATCACAAAATAACTTTATCTTATAATTGTTTGTTGCATATTGTTAGTACGTGTCATTAGCTTGTGTGATTACATGCACAAGACATACAAAATAATGAAAACACGTAGTCCATGGATAACGTGCATTGGTTAGCATACTTTTTATTTTGGTAGTTGTATTGCTGAAAGAATTACATATTGGTTTATATTTTTCTCTCTCCACAAGTTATTTCGAGGTTTCATGTGAGCTCTTGTAATGAATATGTGCAAGTTAATCACTGGGTTATGTTCTAGCACATGTTTGTGAATTGCATGATGTAGAGGAGAAACATAAAGAAGATTGCCTCAGTTATCACATAGAGAAGTTGGTTATGACATGCTCCTATGAAAACACCGCTAAGGTCACCTATTTGCATTATTCAAAACCTAAGCATCTGTGAAGATTGCGACTCTGTAGTTAAATTTGTCTCAAATGTCACAAAAAAGATGATTTGATTTCAGATATAGTAAAAATCAATTGACATTAGCCATTCCAATTATTTTCAATACAATTTACATTGGCGTTTCTAGGGACCTACCAAATGGGAAAAAAAAATATGGACACGTGGATATAATATGAAAACATATCTTCTTTCTCGATAATTGGAAAATACATAATTGTAAGAAGAAGACACGATACTCCTATCACATTTTAAGAAGAAGTTGTAGCAAAAGCATACTATATTTCATTGCATTACGAGATATTAACATATTATTTTTTTTACGTACGAAAATGAAATATTTTCAAAAGATTTGAAATATGATAATCCAACAAAAACTGACAACTAGTCTACCCTTCAACTAATTGTTTACAATAAGGTAAATTGTTCATACATAGTTATGGTATCACTACACCTTTCAACTTCCTGTCTCCTTTTACGCTGTATGGTACTATTGTGCGAAATGATGAAGAACAAGAAAACCAGCAACTTTGAATCTACCCAAAGGAAGGTTTGAACACGGCAATGAATCTCTTTCCTCAAACAATATTTGCGGCCATCGGGATAAGTGCTTAAAGGCTTTAATATCAAATAGTTTGCAAGAGGAAAGAAAGCTTAATCCAAGTTTAAATTTAGCAATATGATCTTTGATTTGGATGTAAGCGTGTGTATATATATATATGAAAGAGTGCCAAAAACAAGCCAAAGAGGTGTAAAAGCGAGCAAAATGTCACCAAAGAATTCAAACCCAACGATCAAATATATAAACTGGGTGATCTCCTAGTGTACATTTATTAAGAGTTATAAAAATTTATCAAATGACTTGTTATTACCCTTTGAACCCGAGCGTTCTTGTCAGTATAATCAGGTAGGGTTGCCGTCATTAAGGATTTAATTACAAAGTTTCAACTCCATCCTACTAGTTTTTGTCTGCATCAATTCCATTGCAAGTGGTTTAGTAAACAGATTTTCCAAATTCTCATTTGACTATACATAAGTGAAATTATTCCATCTTTAATTAATTTTTTCACATAGTCATGTCTTAGACTTATATGTCTATACTTACCATTATACAATTCATTGTATGCTCTAGCTAAAGTGGTTTGACTATCACACAAGATATATATAAAAGAATTATTAATCTCTCCCAATGGGATTTCATTCATTGAATCCCTAAGTCATTCAACCTCTTTTTCAGTTTCAACCAATGCTACAAATTTGGGTTCTATAGTTGAGTGCGTAATACGTGTTTGTTTCTTGGATTTCCTAGTATCCATAACTCCTCTAAGAGAAAACATCCAGCCCGAGGTGGATTTATTCTCAACTATGCTAGATATCCAACTAGTATCGGTAAATCCTTCTAGGATTGTCAAAAACTTAGAATATCGAAGACCTAAATCCTTGGATTTCTAGTAAACCTATTAATTTTACTAATAACAAATGCTATGTCGGGTCTTATACATTGCACAACATACAAACTTCCTATAGTACTTGCATACTCAAGTTGTGCTATTGCTCTTCCATCGTTCTTTATAAGTTTCAGACTTGGATCAAATGGAGTATTAGCCTCTTTAATGTTCAAGTGATTGAACGTATTGATCACATTTTCAACATAATGTGATTGGCTAAACATATAACCCCCATAGTCTTGGTGATTTTGATACCTAATGTGGCATCCACTTCACCAAGATATTTTATTTTGAATGTGGAAGATATAAACCTCTTTGTTTCCATTATAGCTTGCATTTAATTACGTACAATCAACATGTCATCCCCGTATAAGAAAATGAGCACAACATAATTATCACAAACTTTTGAATATAAAAATTTATCAACACTATTATGTTTAATCCAAAAGATCTTATTGCTAAGTCAGATTTTTCGTGTCATTTCTTTGGTGCTTGTTTTAATCCATATAAGGATTTTACTAATTTGCGTACTTTATCTTCATTTTCAAGTAGAACGAAATATTCCAGTTGTTCCATATAAATCTCCTCATCAAGATCACCTTTTAAGGATGTCGTCTTAGTATACATTTGATGTATTTTCAAATCATAAATAGAAGCTATAACGAATAAATCCTAATTGATGCTATTCGTGCAACTGGTGCATACATATCAAAGTAATATATTCCTTCCTTTTGTCGATACCCTTTGGCCACTAACATAGATTTAAAGGTATTAAGAGTACCATCTGCATTTTACTTCATCCTAAATACCCATTTACAACCTATATGTTTCGATGCGGTGGTAAATCGACTAATTCCAAAGTATTTTTTTGACATTATTGAGTAAATCTCTTCATTTATAGCAACTTTCCAAAAAATACTGATGTCGGAAGCTATTAGAGAATTATGGGAGAAGGGGAAAGGGGAGACAAGAGGAGAAATGAGGGAAAGAAGAAGAAGAAGAAGAGTGGAAGAAAATATCAATTATTCATTCATTCATTCAAAGTTGTCTTATTACATTGCAAGAGCACCCTTTATATAGGGTTTAAACAACTCTAATGGAAGTAACAAAATAATATAAAATCAAACCATAATTATCATTCCTGAAAGAGACTTAGCACATAATAACATAACATTTATCATTTCAACTAGTTTCATATTTTTTTCTCAGTCAAACCATTTTGTTTGGGTGTTCTAAGTGCACTACATTGATGTATTATGCCATATTGTTCACAAAAAAGAAAATTAAATTAATTAGAGAAATAATCACCTCCCCTATCACTTCTAAGAATTTTAATATTTCTATGTAATTGGTTTTCTACTTCGGCTTTATGTATCTTAAACATACTAAAGACTTTATCTTTATGAATGTTATGATATATTTATTACCTCATCTAATTAACATTCCATTTAACTCACATGTCGGAATGAATTAAATCTAATAAATTAGAGGTCCTTTCAACACAATGAAAATATTTCTTAATCATTATAGATTTGATGCATAATTCAAATTTATTATGTTATATATTTTTACATGAAATCATTCCCCTTTTATCGTTCTTTTTAAAGTAGAGTAGCAATATCATATTCCATCATGCTACAAAGTAATAGACTCAACAACATATTCAGATTTGTAGTTTTATTAGCATCATTGTCAATAGTACAAAGTTTGACCATTTCGTCACTAGAATAGCCTTTGCTAACAAATACACCATTTCGAGAAAGTATAAGTTTGTGTGACTCATATGTGGTCTTGTTTCCCATTTTTCTAAACAAATCTCTACTTACAAAATTTCTATTCATATCCGGTACATGTAAAACATTTATCAATATGATCTTCTTGTCCAATGTAAATTGTAAGTCTAGACTTCCTTTGCAAACAACCTTGGATTGAACTTCATTACCCATTTGAATGTGTTCACTAACCATCTCTTGATAGATTTTGAAAAAAAGATCTATCATAGCAAATATGTATGGTGGCACAAGTATATACCACAATCTTTCAACCTCTTCTTTGACCGAATTGACAATACTCACAGTAGTAACAATGTTGAAAATAGATTTCACTTCGCCTTCTTATTTTGGTCGTTTGCGATTTCTAAAATTCCGAGCATAATGTTCGGGTATGCCCCACACATAACAAGAAACATTGAATTTTTTCTTGTTCTTGTTACTTTGTTGTCTATGTTGGAGTTTGATGATTTTTTCTTACTTCAAATCCTTATTGTATTTGTTTGTTTGATCTACGGTATGAATTTTGGAAGTACCCTCATGAGAATCTTCATTTCAATACCGTGCCCTTGACTCTTCCTTCATATAAAGATGTTTTTGAATCCATTCCAAAGAATAGTCCCCGGAGGTGTAAACAATTTTCTTTCTATAATAACCCTTCCAAGAAGATGATAATTTCTCAATGATTGCACCAACTTGGAAGGTTTTCGGAAGATCATTCTTCACGACCTTCATTTATTGACAATGACTTACCATTCACATACTTTTCCTAACATTGGAAAGTTATTCAAAAATTTGAAATAAAAGTAATTAAAATTAAGAACTTTTTGGTACTTTCCTCCTCGACATTGTACTTGTTTTCCAATGATTTCTATATATCCATTGCCAAAGTGCTGTTTGTATAAAGATGTAGAGGTGATCAGAAAGAGCATTTAGAATGTGTCCTTCACATATCAACTCGTTTTTTGCCTTTATAGTATCGGTGTCATCAGGGGTTGGTTCCGGCAATGGTTCCAAGTCCGGATCCAAAATATAGAAGATCTTCAATGTTGTAAGAATAAACTTCAACTTATCCTTCCATCTGATAAAATTAGACCCGTCGAATCTGTGGAGCCTCACAAGGTCTTGATTTATCATTTTAATAGTAGCCATGATTGTCTCGTTCTCTATGTCAATATATTGTTTGAGGTTCTTGTGCAAAATGATAAAGAACAAGAAAACCAACAACTTTGAATCTACCAAAATAAAGGTTTGAACACAATAATGAATAGTTTTCCTTAAACGATATTTTTCGCCATCAGGGATGAGTGCTTAAAGGCTTTAATGACAAATATTTTTTACGAGCAAACAAACCTTAATCCAAGTACAAATCAAGCAATATGAACTTGAAATAAGAACTTGAAGAACTTTAGAAATTTGAGTTTGATTTTGATGTAAGTGTATATTTTTGATGTCAATGATAGGGTTAATAACCCAAATGGTCATTGAACTTTGCAAAAAGTTTTCATAGGGTCACTGAACTTTAAAATTAGCCAAGTCATCACTGAACTTTGCAAAAGGTTTTCACGGGGTCACTGAACTTTGTAAAAGGTTTCCACGGGTCATTGAACTTTAAAAATCATCACATTCATCACTAAACTTTGCAAAATATTTTCCAAGGGATCACTAGAAACCTTTTGCAAAGTACATTGGCAATGTGGAATTCTTTTTGCAAAGTTTAGTAATGAGTGGATGAATTTTGAAGTTCAATGACCCCGAGTAAACCTTTTGTAAAGTTCAGTGATGATTTGAGTGATTTTTAAAGTTCAATGACCATTTGGGTTATTAACCCGTCAATGATATGTTCTCCAACATGAAAACCATCCATATATATAGAATTCAATCCTATTGCATAAAAGGGTGCTAAAAAAGCCAAAGACGTGTAAAACAATAAGAACATAACCAAAAAAATCAAACCCACTGGTCAGATATTTGAACTGGATGATCACCCAGTTTACCATTTTCGCCTTGGTAATGAATTTGTGAGGCTAGGTGATCGCTTTTCCCTTTTTATTTTTGGTTTTTATCGCACTTGATATTCTCACATGGATGCTTGATTATTTCAAATCACTTATCATTAAATATTGGAACAATATCATAACATGTACTAAGTCGAAGTCCATATCATGTGCTTCAATCCACTTCTCACATCCATGATTGAAAAGTTGGCATGACAGAGGGGGTTAGATTTGATTGGGTTGGATTTTTCAGCCATCTGATCAATTTTTCCATTTATGATGTACTCGGAAAACTTTATCATGTATAGATTGCACATCGAATTGAAATATATGTCAGACACTATGTATGTTTATGTAATTGATAATGATTATTGAAATACATTTCAAGTGCACATGAAATGTGATGTGCATATTTAGAAACATCAATAAAAAATCTGATATCATGTGAAAAAAGTTATAATGAGTATGATCAAATTGTTTTTACAGAATTCCATACCCATTATCGTTTTGAGGAATGTCAATAATAATCTTTACAGCAAGAGGCTTGACCATTCCAATTCAATGGTGCTTGGTTGCCAATGTAAATCTTGAAGATCGAATTTTTGAATGGTACTATGGGTTATGGTGTTTGCTGTAAATTTTAAAGGATTAATCTTTGAGTTGCTCTTGAAATATCTTTGATATAGCAAGATTCGATATTCATTAATATAGAAATTACAAGATTTGGGGATTTTGGTGTTTGTCAAATTTATAGGAATGGCGTGTTTGGTGGACTAAAATTATTTGCTATATTCAATATTGAAAAATGCAAGTTTGACCCTAACAATACTTAGAGAGAGGGGGGTGGGAGGGGTGAACATGTATTTAATGCGGAATTAAAAACAATTACGAATTATAAAGTAACAAGTACTTTTAATTCTTGTCTAGATGTTTAATCATGCTTGTCTAGTTATCCTATGTTGAATTACAGCAGTTAGCAT
>CAIGRF010270777.1:0-26820 GCA_903798235.1 Fraxinus ornus
GAATATACATTGGGTCGTGAATTATGTGTCTTATTGTTTAATAATACATATGATTTGGCATCTTTGGTCGTGGCAGTGCCAAAAAAAAGAAGCTTAAAAAGCTTCATTTAAGCAAGACCAAGAATCCTGTAATGGTATATCGTCCATGGAATTTTGTGACGCTATGTTCATGTCAGAGCCAAACTACAATTTTATTCAGCAATTTACAGTGTTATTGTTGCATGTTTATGAAGAAATTATATGTTTTGGAAATCTGTGAAATAAATCTTTTGGTGTTGCAATTTAAGCTGAACTTAGAAGTTGGGAAAGCTGAAACTTTATGCTTAGCATAACGTGGCACATCTTAAGTGTTTAAACTCGAATTTCTATAATACGTTGAGCAGGAAAAAATCTTAAGTTTCACTCGATTAGGGGGTGATTTTTGTTTTTTAATGTTGAGAACAGAAAGAATGAGGTACAGATGGATGTTCATAGTTTAAGAATGAGGTGCAGTGGATGTTTGTGAGTTAAGAATGAGGTGCGGATGGATGTTCGTTGGAGTTCCATTGTGGTTCATTAGATGAATCCAGAGATGTTTCTCTGGCTTGATGCTTTTTAGAAATGCTAAATATTTGTTGCAACCACGTTGAGTAGAGGTAGAACTCACCCTTAAAACCGAATTTAAGAATAGGGTGTCCAAGTGGCTTTAAGCGCACAAGCTTAACTTAGTGATGGGACGGTCCACATTTCCAGGTAGTTGACTTTGAGGGATTGTCTTCTACTAGTAGTAGACCTCCCAAAGTGACCCATCCACAGTGAGGGTCATCCTCAAGTGTCTCACCAATTGTTACAACTACATGGGTAGAAGTTACATTTATTTGAGCCACATTATTTTGAAAGAATGTATTTTAGAATAGTAGATTGATGGAGAATGTGTGGTTGAAAATGAAGGAAAAATTATTGATGTGATGGAAAATATTGTTTTATTGAAAAAATGTGTAGTTGAAAATAAGTAGAAGAATGAAAATGAAAATTTTTTTGTACCAAAAAGGGTTTAAAACCATCCCATAAAGGGAGGTTGCCTAAGTGGTTATAAATAAAACTTAGCGATCTTTGACAATGATTATTATATTTATGAGTTTGTGGACTCCCCATCTTCAAAAGCCTAGGCTTTTTTTTTTTTTTTGTTTTCCTTAATTGAAGTCTATCGAATGTTGAGAAATAAACTTCAATTCTTTTGTGTGTTCAAACCATTGACGACAGACTGGAAGAAAAAATGCTAAAAACTCACACAGTCCAATGACCAAAGTCGCCCCGTGGGATTAATATAATCCTGGAGTTGGGATTGGTAGTTTGTTTATCGTAGTATGAGTGAAGTTGATGATAATGGGGAAAAAAAATAAAAAAATAAAAACAGTTTTGGATTCTGCTCAGTTAGCATTCAATGTGTAAGTGCTAGAATATTTTGCTTCAACTTTTCTTGTTATTTCTTTTTTTTTATTATTGGTAAAATTAATTATATTGATCAAAACATGTACAAGTAAGCCGGGCATTCCCGGGCA
Source organism: Fraxinus ornus (assembly GCA_903798235.1). Classification (NCBI taxonomy): domain Eukaryota; kingdom Viridiplantae; phylum Streptophyta; class Magnoliopsida; order Lamiales; family Oleaceae; genus Fraxinus; species Fraxinus ornus. Next base: position 1,542 of record CAIGRF010270777.1, read on the forward strand.
AGCAAAAAACAAGACACCAATGGTTCAAAAGAACAATACATCAAAACATCAGGCATACCCGGACAATCAAGAGAGATAAATAATACAAATTACAAATTTAGCGCCAAAGACTCATAAATGACTAAAACATATGGATAAAAAGAAAACATAACTTTGTATATGTGTGTTTTAATCTGTCTAACAATGCCCTCAACTTGTGTATTCAGACCTTCAAAAATCTTCTTGTTCCTTGCCGTCCATAGATAGTAGACGGTGCTAGCGAATGCAATCTTCTTAGCCTTGCTTTGCCAAGTTGCCCCTCGGGCTTCTTTTTTCATCCATTTCAAGGCCCTTGAAAGTGTAGACATAGCACGTGTAAAATCCCACGCCACCTTCGAACCTGTTCCCAAACTGCGGCACTAAAGTGGCATGCAAAAAAAAGATNTTCTTTTTTCATCCATTTCAAGGCACTTGAAAGTGTAGACATAGCACGTGTAAAATCCCAAGCCACCTTCGAACTTGTTCCCAAACTGCGGCACTAAAGTGGCATGCAAAAAAAAGATGATGTTCCGTCTCCAAAGCACCGTTACAAAAACAACAATTTTTATCAATTTCTAAAAACACCAGTTTGTCATTGGTCAGAAGTTTAGACTGTGCTCCAAGCCATAGAATAAATGCATGTTTGGGAGTAACAAAGGAATTCCAAACTGTACCTGCCCAAGGTTTGATCAATCCCTTAATTCTGAAAAAATCATGGCTGTTTTGATACAAAATCTGCCTGAGGCTCCCCAGCTATCCAAGCGTTCATGTCCAGTTCGTGCCTCCAGCAACCCAGTCCGTGTCTCAGGCTGTCCAATATGCGTCCCAGATTGCTGGGTATTCTGCCTGCCTTGTTCATGTGTGGGCTGGGCATTCCGTTCAGCCTGAAGATTTTCCCTCGTCCGTGATTCCAACTGCCCAATCCGTGTGTGTCAGTTACTGCCCAGTCCGTTAATTTATCCAGTTTTCGTTTCTGTTTGCTGATTAGTGTGATTTGCAGCATGTCTCCACACATTTGGGCCTCCGTTTCCAGGTAAGTGCAACAGGGATTGTGCATTCGGCAGCCCCTGTTCTCGTGTGGACTGTGACCACCGTTCAGTCCCAAGACTTTCTCCAGTGGTTCCCCCGGTTTCCAGCAAGGTGCACATGGGGTTGTGCATTCGGCCTTCCCTGTTCACAGGTGGTGTGGTGATTCCGTCCAGCCCCAAGAATTTCCTCATTCACAACAATCTGCCCCCTTAATTCCAGTAGTCTTTTAATCAATGGTGCGTCATCCTTTCTTCCTACGTATTCCCAGATATTGTCACCACGTAAGAAAGTATGATTTATCCACCTTACCCACAATGTATCCTTTTTACATTGAATGTTCCACAAAGTTTTAGCCAAAAGCGCTGAATTCCAACATTTCATATCCCAAAAGCCAATGTCAACCTCAGTTTTTGGCAAGCACACATTATCCCATGCAACCAATGGTTTCTTCAATCCCCAAAAGAAATTATGACATATGGCTTTAATCTTAGATATTACCGTAGATGGAATGAGAAGAATGGATAACCAAAAGCATTCCACCCCTTGAAGCACCGTTTTAATGAGTTTCGCCCTCCCCGCATAAGACAAAGTATTTATTGACCATGCTCCAATGTAACCCGAAATTGTATTGATAAACAAATCATACGAGCTCACCTTCAATCTTTGCGCAGCAAGTGGAATTCCCAAGTAACGAAATGGCATGGAACCTTTAGACATATTAAATATTTGGTAGATTTCCTCCAATTTTTGTCCATTAACTCCCACCGTATACAAGTTGGACTTACTCTTATTCAATTGAAGCCCCGACATGTCTCTATATTTATTCAAGCAATCTATCATAATACCAACCGATATAGGATCTCCTCTAGCAAGAAGCATCAAGTCATCGGCAAATGCAAGATTAGTGATTTTCAAAGGACCACATTTTGGGTGATAATTGAATTCACTATCCTCCGTCGCATCCTTGAAAAGAATTCAAGGCAAATAACAAATAAAAAGGGAGATAAAGGATCACGTTGACGAAGACCCCTTTGTCCTTTTAATGAAGCCATGAATCCCACCATTAAGACCAATGGAATATGTAGGGGTAGAAATGCACTCAATCACCCAATCTATGAATTTCGTTGGGAAGTCAATTCCAACAAGTACATTACTAAGAAAATCCCAATTCACTGAGCCATTAAGCCTTCCTAAGGTCAATTTTAAGAAGGCATCTAGGGGCTACCCTCTTACGGTATATATTGCCTTAGAAGTTCTTGAGCAAGATGAATATTTTCCACTATATTCCTCCCCTCCACAAAAGTTGATTGAGCTTGATCAATAATAGTACCAAGAATAGGACTCAATCTTGATGTAAGGATTTTAGTGATAACCTTATAAAATACATTACAACATGCAATAGGTCTATAATCCCCAACGGAGTTCGAGTGATTATCCTTTGGTATCAAAGCAACAACCGTGTGGTTAGTTTGCTAGCATTGAAAAATTTCAATACTGCCTCCACAAAATCTTTACCAACAATGCTCCAAGCTTTCTTGAAAAAACAAGAAGGAAACTCATCCGGACCCGAGGTTTTGTCATCCCCTATAGAGAATAAGGCATTTTTGATTTCATCATCCGAAATGTCTTTAATCAAAGTTAAAGCATTCTCTTCCGTTAGCATAGAACCACCCCTTAAGGTATCATCACAAAAAGATGTTACTGTCCAGGTTTTCCCCAGATTTTCACTATAGAATTTGTAATTTTACAAATTCATCAGTCACTTCTTCCACCAATGAAGTATAAGAACCGTCGTCCTTGAAAATTTTAGCGATAAAGTTCCTTTTAACATTCATTTGGGCTATGGAGTGAAAAAACTTAGTACACTTATCACTTTTAATAAAGTACTCACATTTAGCTTTTTGACAGTAAAAACTCATCTCCGCTTCACCCAAGTCCCTAGCCTTTTTCCTCAGATTAGCAACCTTAATTTGAAGATCCTCATTACGTGGGTCATCATGTAGCTCCAATTGAGCTTCCTTCAAAGACAACATAGCCATAATAGCTCTAGTAGAAATATAAGCAAAGTGTTTTTCTTTAAACCTCCTCAGTTCACCCTTCAAGGCTTTCAACTTCTTACATAAGATGAATTGTTTAGTTCCCCTGACCTCAAAATCCCAGCAACCATGAACTACTTCCAGAAAATTTTCATGGTTAGCCCACATGTTGAAGAATCTAAACGGCCTTTTCTTGCTAGTATCATTCCCAAAAAGAGACACAACACACGGTGAGTGGTCAGATAAGGTATCCCGAGGGTAGAAAATTAACAAGACTATTGTACCCTTTTTGCACCCAAACATCATTAACCATAGCCCTATCAATCTTGCTCCACTTGGAGTTATTAGTCCAAGTGTAGAAACAATCAATAGATCGCACATCCGTAAGTCCAACATTCTCAAAATCTCCAACTTCATATAGAGTAACATCATTGTCATTGCTCTTTTCATTAAAATGCAAAACATTATTAAAATCTCTCATAATCAACCAATGCAAAGAGCATTCCAATCCAAACTTCATAATATTGTCCCAAAGTAGTCTACGACTAACAATCAATAACTTCCCTTATCATAGGGCAGGACGTATCATAGGGCAATGATGTTACTCCATATGAAGTTGGAGATTTTGAGAATGTTGGACCTACGGATGTGCGATCTATTGATTGTTTCTACACTTGGACTAATAACTCCAAGTGGAGCAAGATTAATAGGGCTATGGTTAATAATGTTTGGGTGCAAAAAGGGTAAAATAGTCTTGTTAATTTTCTACCCTCGGGATACTCTATCTGACCACTCACCGTGTGTTGTGTCTCTTTTTGGGAATGATACTAGCAAGAAAAGGCCGTTTAGATTCTTCAACATGTGGGCTAACCATGAAAATTTTCTAGAAGTAGTTCATGGTTGCTGGGATTTTGAGGTTAGGGGAACCAAACAATTCATCTTATGTAAGAAATTGAAGGGTGAACTGAGGAGGTTTAAAGGAAAACACTTTGCTCATATTTCTACTAGAGCTAGTATGGCTACGTTGTCTTTGAAGAAAGCTCAATTGGAGCTACATGATGACCCACGTAATGAGGATCTTCAAACTAAGGTGGCTGATCTGAGGAAAAAGGCTAGGGACTTGGGTGAAGCGGAGATGAGTTTTTACTGTCAAAAAGCTAAATGTGAGTACCTTATTAAAAGTGATAAGTGTACTAAGTTTTTTCACTCCATAGCCCAAAGGAATGCTAAAAGGAACTTTATAGCTAAGATTTTCAAGGATGATGGTTCTTATACTTCATCAGTGGAAGAAGTTGCTGATGAATTTGTAAAATTCTATAGTGAAAATCTGGGGAAAACTTGGACAGTAACATCTTTTTGTGATGATACCTTGAGGGGTGGTTCTATGCCAACGGAAGAGAATGCTTTAACTTTGATTAAAGACATTTCGGAGGATGAAATCAAGAATGCCTTATTCTTTATAGAGGATGATAAAGCACCGGGTCCATATGGGTCTTCTTGTTTTTTCAAGAAAGCTTGGAGCATTGTTGGTAAAGATTTTGTGGAGGCGGTATTGGAATTTTTCAATACTAGCAAACTAACCACACGGTTGTTGCTTTGATACCAAATGGTAATCACTCGAACTCCGTTGGGGATTATAGACCTATTGCATGTTGTAATTTATTTTATAAGGTTATCATTAAAATCCTTGCATCAAGATTGGGTCCTATACTTGGTACTATTATTGATCAAGCTCAATCAACTTTTGTGGTGGAAAATATTCATCTTGCTCAAGAACTTCTAAGGCAATATATACCGTAAAAGGGTGGCCCCTAGATGTCTTCTTAAAATTGACCTTAGGAAGGCTTAATGACTCGGTGAATTGGGATGTACTTGTTGGAATTGACTTCCCAAGGGTGATGGAGTGTATTTCTACCTCTACATATTCCATTGGTCTTAATGGTGGGATTCATGGCTTCATTAAAAGAACAAAGGGGTTTTCCAGTTCCACTAGGAAATAGAGGCTTTTTATTTGTTATTTGCCTTGAATTCTTCTCAAGGATGCGATGGAGGATAGTGAATTCAATTATCACCTAAAATGTGGTCCTTTGAAAATCATTCATCTTGCATTTGTCGATGACTTGATGTTTTTTGCTAGAGGAGATACTATATCTGTTGGTATTATGATAGATTGCTTGAATAAAATATGGAGACATGTCGGGGCTTCGAATGAATGTGAGTAAGACTTGTATACGGCGGGAGTTAATGGACAAGAATTGGAGGATATTTACCAAATAACTAATATGGCTAAATGTTCCATGCCATTTCGTTACTTGGGAATTCCACTTGCGGCGCAAAGATTTAAGGTGAGCTCGTATGATTTGTTTATCAATAAAATCTCGGGTTACATCGGAGCATGGTCAAGAAATACTTTGTCTTATGTGAGAAGGACGAAACTTATTAGAATGGTGCTTCAAGGGGTGGAATGCTTTTGGTTATCCATTCTTCCCATTCCATCTACGGTAATATCTAAAGATTAAAGCCATATGTCGTAATTTCCTTTAGGAATCGAATAAACCATTGGTTGCATGGGATAATGTGTGCTTGCCAAAAACTGAGGGTGGCCTTGGCTTTCGGGATATGAAATGTTGGAATTCGGCATTGTTGGGTAAAACTTTGTGGGACATTCAATGTAAAAAGGATTACCTTGTGGGTAAGGTGGATAAATCATACTTTCTTACGTGGTGGCAATATCTGGGAAGAGAGGATAACTCACCATTGATTAAAAGACTACTGGAATTAAGGGGGCAGATTGCTATAAATGAGGAAATTCTTGGGGCTGGACGGAATCACCACACTACATGTGAACAGGGAAGGCCGAATGCACAGCCCCAGGTACAACTTGCTGGAAACGAGGGAACCACTCGAGAAAGTCTTGGGGTTGGACGGTGGTCACAGCCCACACGAGAACAGGGGCTGCCGAATGTACAACCCATGTTGCACTTACCTCGAAACGGAGGCCCAAATGTGTGGAGACATGCTGCAAATCACACTAATCAGCAGACGGAAACTAGACAGATTAACGGACTGGGCAATGACGGACACACACGGACTGAGCAGTTGGAATCACGGACGGGGAAAAATCTTCAGACTGGACGGAATACCCAACCCACACGTGAACAAGGCAGACGGAATACCCAGCAATTTGGGACGCATATTGGACAACCTGAGACACGGACTGGGCTGCTGGAGGCACGAGCTGGACAAGAACACTTGAATAGCTGGGGAGCCTCAGGCAGATTTTGTATCAAAACGGCCTATGATTTTTTCAGAATTAAGGGACTGATCAAAAACCTTGGGCAGGTACGGTTTGGAATTCCTTTGTTACTCCCAAACATGCATTTATTCTATGGCTTGGAGCACAGTCTAAACTTCTCACCAAGGACAAACTGGTGTTTTTAGAAATTGTTGTTTTTGTAACGGTACTTTGGATACAGAACAACACTTTTTTTTGCATGCCACTTTAGTGCCGCAGTTTGGGAACAGGTTCGACTTGGGATTTTACACGTGCTATGTCTACACTTTCAAGTGCCTTGAAATGGATGAAAAAAGAAGCTCGGGGGACAACTTGGCAAAGCAAGGCTAAGAAGATTGCATTCGCTAGCACCATCTACTATCTATAGACGGCAAGGAACGAGAAGATTTTTGAAAGTCTGAATACACAAGTTGAGAGCATTGTTAGACGGATTAAAACACATATATACAAAGTTATGTTTTCTTTGTATCCGTATGTTTTAATCCTTTATGAGTGTTTGGCGCTAAATTTGTAATGTGTATTATTTATCTCTTTTGTATGCCCGGTGTTGTGATGTATTGTTCTTTTGAATCATTGGTGTCTTGTTTTTTTCTTGTCCGGGAATTCCCGGCTTACTTGTACATGTTTTGATCAATATAATTAATTTTACCAATCAAAAAAATAAGAAGAAAAGTTGAAGCAAATCAGTATTTCTCAAGGATTAGGAGTTTTAAAGCTTAATTTTCTCATGTAGTTTAGCCCCCCGTTTGAGCTCCGTTAAAATTAAATTTTTGAAGAAAATAAGTTTTGAAATACAGTTAAACCTCGATAAAGTAATACACTCAGGACCGGAAAAAAATATTTATTTAGCGAGGTTATTTATTTATCGATAAATGAATACATTATTCATTTATTGATAAATAAATATTTATTATTTTAGAGAGAGCTTTTCAATATAAAATATGTACATTGTATGTGGTAAGAAAATCAAGAGAACACTAATCAAAGTATTATTTGAATCTAGGGAAGCTCAAAAGTTTTAGTGAAACTTAATGTCTCTAAAAACTAAGTTCATGTACATAGCAAATGAAAATGTTTAGTCTTTACCTATAAAAGCTAGATGTTTGGAAGACATATTCCAAGCACATACAATATTTTGTTTCCCCTCCAATGTCTTCTCATCATTTGAAAGGAGTAAAAAAATCAACTTTAACCGATAAAATGAGGAGTGCAATATGTGAGCATAAGAAAGAGAATCCAACTATTAGCCAAAAAGATATGCAAGCATGGGTGCAACAAAAGTTTGATTTGACTATTAGTCAATCAACAATATCGAACACTCTCAAAAGGGCGTCGGAATATTTGTCAAATGAGATGAAAAATAGCGATGTTAAAAGGCACAAATCGGCAAAATACCCTGATTTAGAGAAAGTTTTGTATGAGTGGTTTCTTCAAAGGCAAGATAAAGTGAACATGTCTGGAGAAATTATCCAAGGAAAAGCAAAAGAGCTTTTGCAAAAAATGTATGGTGAAACTAATCCAGAATTCAGCTTTTCTAGTGGATGGTTAGAACGTTTCAAGGCAAGATATGGAATCAAATCTTACCGACGTTTTGGTGAAAGTGGTTCAGTTATCATGGAGAACATTGAAAATGCTTTACCTGGAATACGATCAAAACTAGACCAGTTTCAGTTGAAGGATATTTACAATATGGATGAAACTGGATTATTTTACCGATTGGAAGCTGATCATTCACTTGCTACCAAGCAGCTCGAAGGACGTAAAAAAGATAAGGAGAGAATTACTGTTGTTGTTTGTTGCAATGGTGATGGATCTGACAAAGTACCACTTTGGGTTATTGGTAAGTATGCAAATCCTAGATGCTTTAAAAATGTGAACATGAACAATCTTAATTGCAAGTATCGATCCAACAAGAAAGCTTGGATGACTGGCTTGCTTTTTCAAGAATTTGTTGGTTGGTTTGATAAGAGAATGAATGGCAGGAAGGTTCTCTTAATAGTAGACAATTGCCCAGCTCATCCAAAGGTAGTTGAAGGCTTGAGAAATGTAGAGTTATTTTTCTTACCTCCTAACACAACGTCTAAGATTCAACCATGTGATGCTGGGATTATTCGAGCATTCAAAGCTCATTATCGTCGTCGTTTTTATTCTAGCATCTTACAAGGCCTTGAGGTTGAAGCACCAAATCCTGAAAAAATTAATATTTTGAATGCTATTAATTTTGCTAACATGGCTTGGAATTTTGATGTGAAGACAACAACAATTGCAAATTGTTTTCGGCATTGCAAGATTCGGTCAGAAGAAAACAATGTTCCCGAACCAGAAGTTGGTGAATTAGATGAAGGTATCCAAGGATTAAATGATGTCATCTCTAATTTACGCTATAGAAATGTGATGGATGTTGAACATCTTTTGAACTATCCTAGCGAGAATGATGCAGTTATGGAATCACCTACAGACGAAGAAATTATTCAATCGGTAATGAACAGTAATGATGATGAGAATGATCCTGAACCAGATGATAGTAGCGTTGTCTCAAATGTGTCGTTAAAAGAGGCATTTCAAGCAATAGTCACCTTAAGCAACTACTTGCTACAACACGAGCAAATTATTCCGGAAGTTGTGCATGCTCTACAAAAAGTTAAGGATGAGGTTCATTTTGGTTTAAGTGGGAAGAATAAACAATCAACTATAGATGCATATTTTCAAAATGAATGATTATTGTACGGATATTATTGATTGATTGAAAGATTTTGGTCTATATATATATATATATATATATTTCTCAATGAAATTCAGTAATTATTACTTAATATTTTTATTAGGCCCTTAAGGATTCAATTTATTTTTTATTACTTAATGCATTTAGCGAGGTTATTACTTTAGTCCATTGGCCCAAGTCGGGATCGAAAGAAATTATTATATAATCGAAGTTATTACTTTATCGTACATTACTTTATCGATATTTAACTGTAGTGACTTTTTTGAATAATGTATTGTTAAAAAATAAAGAAATTTTAAACAACAGATTTTCTGGTCATGACATTAGTTTTATCTCAAAGTTATATTACAAAATCAAAATGAACCGTAAATTTCTTCCCATCAACTCTTCACTAACAGTAGGACAGAATATTGTCAAAACAATTTGATAGCAATGTTTTGAGAAAGGACAAATTTGTACGTTCTACTAATAATTGAACTCGATTTTGTGTATTATAAGAATATTGAGACTTTTTCAACATCCAAAATTTCAAATATTCAACATTGTAATGGAATTAAAATCAGAGTTTCAGCCAATTTTGATAAAAAATAATAAAATATGTTATTGAAAATTTGTAAATCCCAGGAAACATATGATTAAATTAATGACAAACCCCCTAAAACGTGATGAGCATTACAGATGGAAAATCACTGAAAAGTGGAACGAACAAGATTCTACAGACGAACCCAAAACAATTCGCTTAGTTTATCACTTTCATGAAAGCCAGCTAAGAAATAATGCACATTTCCATGCCATTTTATACATAAGACGGGTATATACAATTAGTTGTTCGTTAAATCTATTACGGCAGAACAATTCCTACAGAGAACAGTAAAAAGAATTTTATCAATTGATCCTGAAAAAAAAATTGTTCTTGACAGAAAGTATAACTGTCCATTTTAGAGGGACACAAAAACAGAAACAAAAAAAAAAAAAAAAAATAGTTGTCCAGCCACAACTGAGTAGCGAAATCCACAAGAAGCTGCTCGTTTTTCAATTTGTTAGTTCAGGGAATATTACAAAGTATAACACTTGGATTTAACTCCAAAAAATCGATGCTGATAATCTAAGCATGATCATACAGTGTCAGAGTGTCTGATGTCCCATTATAAAGTATCTCATTTTAGAAACATCTCAAGCCTTAACATTGCAGGTATTCAAAATTTAGAGAAAACCCACGAATTTTTAAGGCTGACCTCTTTGGGGCTGATTAAGAAACACAAAAGTCCTTTTAAGACCACTGCTACAACTTTTGCAAGTGCTTGAATTCCTGACAGTCAGCTCCAACTTCATTTAAAGCTAAGAAAAGTTTTGGCACAATTTTATCCAGCATCAGCTTGAAACCAACTGAATTTGAGTTACCATGGTTATTACTGCTAATGGAAGCATCCTCTGTGAGTGAGCCGATCAGGTGTCCCTTCATATAAGCATCACAAGCCTTGAGAATATAGTAGCCACGTCTTCTGAAATGTTGGACGACAAGCTCTACGAAGTCCTGCAAACAATCATGCAGTTACATTACAAGCAAATAAGTTCATTGATTAAAAATTGTTTAAAAGCCTGACATACATCAAAGTTACTTGGAATATACAGGGAAGAAAAGAGGGTAAAAAACAGAAAACAGCAAAACGAAAGATGAATAGTATGTTGAGATAATATTTCTGGGGATTGTTTGGACCAGTTCTCGCAAGACTCAACATAGAAATAGGCTTAGATTTTAGATCAGCTATGCACAAAAGCTCTGTAGCACGAATAATTCAATTAGGGTAGCGTGTCCGTGTCCGACACTTCTCAGACACTCTACTGTAATCATTTTTCTTTTTATATTAGAAATATTATAGTGTTAATTCAAAATTATTAGCAAGTAAGAAATAGGTATTCATGTTTAAAAGATTTCAACAAGAAAACTTAATAACAAGTATAAAACTAAATTTATACTACATAAATGAAGAATTTTTAAGAATTTAATCAACGTGTTGTGTCTGTATTTTTTTTTAAAATCACGTGTCGGACACACGTATCCGTGTCGGTGTATCATAGCACAAAAGAATTTAATCTATCTAACCATTGTCAAGGAAGGTTCTGGGGAGAATTTACTATCAAACCAATTATATAAAACATTACATAGGTTTCATATAAAATAAAATAGCTTGCCACTGAAAAGTTATGTCAATTTGATATAAAGAAGAAGAAAGCCAAAATCAAATGTCCATGATTTTCCAAGGAAAATGATGGAACAAACTTGGCAGGCAAAAATGAGTTAAATCTGGTTTTTATCACCTTTGGAGGTTTCCGCATCAGATACATCATTGTCTTACAGTTCAACAAATATGTATTCTCATTGTAAGACAATGAATTTTTCTCCCCTTCAGCAGTCCCAATTTGTTTATCATATCCCGCTTCATTGAAATATGGCTTGGAATTTAGTACTAGTCCCTGGAGTGAAACCAGGACTTGAAGAATGCTTGATGATGAAGGATCCCAAACCTCGTTTCCTCTACCTGTCCATGTATTCAAAAGACTAAGGCAGACTTTCCCTTCCTCATATAAATTTGGATTTATTCGCCACCCTCCAGAATGATAATATGCTGACTGCAAATGGAGCAATGACAATATTTGTATATATATTTAAAATATTAGTATGGGTAACTCGGATGGGTTTGATATAACATGAGCAAGAAAAAAGCTAGAAATGTAACATGATTAGTTTTCAAGCTTCAAAGACTTGTGCAAACAAACCAATATCATGTTCTCTTACAGGTGGAACGTCAGGATATTCTTGTGGGAGGTGAAAATCAAAGAAGAAAAGGCCATCTTGATAAGGTGTACCATAAGCTCCAACTATCACCGCCCTCAAAAGATCCATTCTATCTTCATACACACGCACATATATCCCCTCTGTTTAAAATAATTTTACTTTTAGAATGACAGCTGTGATTGTTTCAACATGAAAACAAGAATTCAAAATAGGACTGAGAAGTTAGTTACCGTACCAGGGAGATTATTCTGAAGAATGTTCCAATCTTGTTGCACTTTCTTGAGCCACTTCCTACCAGCATTATTCTGTAGAAGTGGAAGATTTTCAAAAATGATAAAACTAATGGGAAAAAAATAAAGGATGACCAGAAGGGAAACAAAGAGACGTGCATAATCTTCCTGTATTAATTCTTTCATTCTTCTTTTTCTTTTTCTTTCAAGGGTGTGGTGGTGGTGTACAAAATGTGAACTCACCTGCCCATGTGCACCAAGAAAATAATGGTCACAAGGATTTCTAACAATATCAAAGCCTTTGAACCTAGAAGTGTCCTCGTCACATGGAGCTGGAGCTGCTCCTAGCGGTTTCAAGTTACAAAGAGCTTCAGCAATTTCTAATAAATCTTGGGCCTCTGCTGCATCATTTTCCTCCCCCTTTCCATTAGTAGGAATCATTGCAAGATGATTGTCACTATCACCAGGTTTCTGGCTGCTCGATTCATTGTGTGTGTCTCTTTCTAGAGTGGATCCCTCAGATTGAAGTTCATCTTCACTTATGGAATCCAAATCCATTAGATTCGTGCGCTGCCGTCCCCTTGAAAATATTCCAGAGGCAAGTCTAGTCACAAATCCAAGTGCAGCAAGGGGAATTGAGAGAGCTCCATTCTTTCCAGAATTTTCTGCAACAATGTTGCTCTCCTCAGATTCCGGTCCGATGTCACTCTCATTGTCTGTCCTGAGGTCCTACATGCAAATACAGTGTATTAACAAAAATGTAACAAAAATTCTGTAGAAGTTACAAGGAAATGTCATTTCCAGCTTATATCACCAGCATATGAAGTAACTACAGACAGACCAAATTCCACAAGACATACTAGCCATTTGCTTGGCGGCCTTAGATATAAAATGTGTGTACACATTTGATATAACAGTCAGAAACAAAAGTTTGCATTAATAAGATGGTAAGGCCACACGTTCGTTGGTAGTTACTTTAGAAGAAAACACTGTTCTAAGTTTGCCAAACTGCTTAGGGCTTAAACGAGGCTTAAACTAATAGATCATAATACATTCTGGTCGTTACATCAGGTAATTTCATTTACTTCAGATTTTTCATTGCTCCAACTCTGAAAATCAACCCTCAGATTTTTCATTTTAAAAGCACGCCAAAATATAATTAGCTCTAGAGTAGACAAAAAGGACTCTGGTATAAATGGTGTACTATCAGTTACTCTTAAATTGTGTCTCTAATTCTCCAATAGATTAATGTAAACGTTTAAGAAAAGATAAACTTTCATTGTAATAAAGCTTTTGCCCTTAGGAGGTTCCTTAAGGTTCTTTATCAGAATTCAGTTGTAGAAAAAATGAAACCCATGCCTAGAATTGGCTCATTAGAAACTCATTTGATATGAATTAAAAGTAACTTCTATTTTTTATATTCAATAAAATTAAGCAGGGCTCACTAAGCCATTTAGCGTGAGAAATAAACATAAAGACACCAAGCTACTCAAGCTCAACAGGAGCTTCTTTGAGATTGGTCATAACCTAAACAGGCAGGAGTAGAAACAATTTTAAGCTTTGTAAGAAATCGAGGCAAGACTGAACAACCTATGGTTGGCTAAAGGAAAGCTGAAATCTATGAACTTCCATTGCAAAGCAATGTGGATTCCACATATAAGGATCATTCAAATCAGGTCATTTGATGTTGAGGCAGGTGAATTAATGTAGATCCATCCCCTGAAGGAATTAGACATGATATTTTTTATCATCCGGCTTGAGTAACACTCAGAAGAATCAAATGAATCCATAGAAAATCTACGTGTTGCCGATATATTGAGAAGTAAGTTTTTGCATCAATCCAAATCCAGACAGTGGTTGATAGTGTTGTTTTTCCAAAGAAAGTGATTTGGTAAATCCTGAAGCTGAAGTATATTAATTAATGGGGGTCATGAAAACCATAGTTCCAGGAGCCACTTACCTGTTTGGAATTCTCAACAGTTTCCGAATCATCATCCTCAACAGTTTCCCAGCTACCTGCATCATCGTTAGCTTCACTTCCAGTGGCAATAGACTCATCATCGTCACGACCAACAACATAAATTGCCTGCGGACCAACCTGAAACAACAGAGATCTTCAACTAAGAATGATGGCAAAATTCTTTACTTTTTATGGCAAAAGATGGTAAATCTCATTAAGACACAGTATCATCGCATGCGTAAAAGAAATATAATTATCCACAACCAATCTTCATGCAGAATTTAATATAAATTTAGATGGAATACAAAATCTAGGAACTCTGCAGTCACAGGTGTTATTAAGATTCAATTTTGTTCTTCTAATTCCATTCTCCATGCCCACAAGTATACAACGGTATAGTTGACAAGTAACGATGGTAAAATAATATATAAATCCAGATGACAAAACCAGAAACGTCAACTGCTCAAGTTGTTATAGGGGTGGGGAGAGAGAGAACAAGTAAAAGAGCTTTAGAGTGAAAATATTCTCCGATTTAGAAACAGTGTAATAGGGGAAACTTCCAAATAAAAACAGAGTAACGTGAAACTTCAAGCATACCACTGAGATCATCCCATCAGCCCAGGTAACTTCAATGTCACCATTCTTTAGCCCAGTGATGTTCCCAACCCAAGAGAGATCTGAAAATTCACTAGGCACACCATCAACGGATGAGCTCTGTACCTTCTTACTTCCAGGACGTCTTTTCTTATCTTGCTTAGATTCATTTGAACTAATATTCTGGTTTGGTTCTTCAACAGACTCCATGAAAGAATCCACTTCCCCTGGTACAGAAACAGGCGACAACCGTACAACTACATCTCCATAACAATAGTCATAGTCAGGATGCCCCTCTAGCTCATAAACACTTACGACTTCCTCTCTATCAAACTCTCTGGGGTCCTCTGCCCGGGCAACTGGCTTTAACCACCTAACAGAAGCTGTCCTCTCTTTAGCATTGACACTTTTCACTACTCCAACACGTCTTATCTCAACAGCATCATCACTGTCATCAGAAGCCTTCTCCACTACATACTGTTCGGCAACAAACTCATGATCACCGGGACTATCGATAGGGATCAAAGATGTGGAGTCCAAATCCTGCTTTATTGTTCCATCCTGCCAGGCAACATCAACTTTCGTCTTTGTATTGACAATCAAAACAGCCCTCTCAAAATTTTCTATTTTCTTTCGGGCTTTCTTGTCCTTCCTCAATACAACTTTACGGATCTTTTTACGCTGAAGAGGCCAGGTCTCGTGGACACTTTCCTTTGTAACTGACATTGAACTGGTGCATATTTTCAATTCTTCGGGGGCATTATTCTCGAATGTTTGGCTGTTTATATCCAAAGAAGCATCTTCATTATTTGCCATTGGTTTACAGTTCCCATTTGGTTCCTCTGAATTCATCACTTCTCCATCGGACTCATCTTCTGTTTCAGCAGCTTCTGGTTCATGTTTAGCAGAACCGGAAGTCTCTAGTTTTGATAATCCCTTGTCCAGGCACGTGGAGGATAATACCAGAGATGATGGAAGAAGGCACCAATCACCCAACTGCCAGTTTGCATGTGCAAAACAAGATAATAATTTTAAGTTCTTGGGACTCTGTTCTTCAGCTGGGGTAGTAGCAGAGTCAGGCCCATACCCAGCAGATGCAATCCAATAAATAAACACAGAACCAATGGTAACTTTGGTTACAGTACCCTCCAACCGATTAGCTTTCCACAATCCAGATAGCCACCTAGAATTTTTGAAAACTGAGGAGGAGCTTGCCTTAACACGCTGGCCCGGATGATATGGAAAGTGTCCATCTTCAAGAATGTTCTTATCAACGGGTTTTAGACGGAGTGGATCAGCTTTCGTGACTTTACATACAGAGCCATCATCAAGCAAAACCGTTACATTATCCAAAACATCATCAACTCTACCTAGCCAGGGTCCAAGGACTACATAATCACCAACGGTAAAATCCCTAATGCGTGTCAAGTTTCTAGATGATATACCTTTCAAAATAGATCCCTCGTGAGTTAATAGATCAACAGAGATATTGACATCAACCACGATACCTATTTGATTAGTTGGATCAGAGGCAGCAGCAACATAATCCCCATGTAAAAATCCTCTATCTACAACTGTCACATCAGTAGTAGCTTCTGTTGTTTCAGACTCATCCATCCAGAGAACTCTAACTTGGTCAGAGGAAAGAGGACTGCTCTTACTGTTATTATTGTCAGTAATTTCATCAGCGCTCTCATCAAAATTTCCATTATCCACATCACCATCCTCATTAGAACCAACTTCGTCATCCTCATCATCATCCTCATCCTCATCCCCATCTTCATCGTCAGACATGCTACTATCTGAATCTGAGTCACCAGCAACTTCGGTCACAATGCCTATCTTACTGTTAGTTTTGCTTTTTACAACATCTTGTCTGTAAATATAGGAGACATTCTGCGAGTTCATAAGAATTGGTTCGTTTTCATAGGTTGAGCTCAGATCAACATTAGGTGCATTTGATGAAGAATCACCTTCTCTTACGTTGTCTTCTTCAGTAGCAGCAGAGGTAGGTTTGTTAAAATTGGGAATATTACAATGCTGTCCAGATTCCATCTGAAAAAGCAAAAGAAGAGAACTATAAGAAAATCTAACAACCTTATTGCACACAATTAAAACGCTTATCTATAATGATTAGGTGGAGCTCCAAATGTATGAAGTTCAACCATGCGTCAAAACTTACGAGGTTTCTACCATCCAAAACACTCAGAAAATATGTATATCACAATGATGCATAGGTTTCAAACCAAAGAAAATATGTATATCACAATGATGCATAGGTTTCAAACCAATTTTCTTTAAGTCAGACCAGTCTACTGGTACTGGAGGACTCATCTCCAAATGAGGAGATTCACATCATTTTCTTTTATATCAAATACTAAATGTATACACTATGGAAACTCCAATCGTAAAATGTCAAATAGTTTCAAAGTAGGAGGATTCGGATATATATCCATAAATGGGGGTGTAATTTAAGAAATAGCCATTTTCAAAAACTTGCGCAAATATGACCAATTGGCCATTTATGTAAATAGACTGAAATAACTTTTTATAAAAGTTTCAATAACTTTTGCAAATAGGACCTTTTTTTAATGTACCAAACCCCTACTCCCACACCCACCACCAGCCACCGGTGCAGGCACCTACACCGGCCAAAAGAAGTTCCAATTTGTCCAATATCCTCTTTGTCCCTAACAAAACTTCAGATCCAAAGCAACCTTCTTTAGCATTACCTTCTTGCATTATTTTCTTGGATTCCCACACATACACACTCTGTCTCACCCCCACCTGGCATATCTGAAGAATGTGTACTTCACTTCAATTCAATTCAATGGCTTCAGATACCAACATCCACTAAAAACTTTCCGGATATTCCCCAGCCCGACCCAGTCAACCAAAACCCCCACTATTGCAGGCCAAACCAAATCTACAACCAATGCCCTCAACAAAATTCAAGTTGCACTGTCAAGAACTCGACAACCAAATGTCGAGAAAACTCAGATCTAGACATAACTCTGACAAACAAATGTTGAAAAAATGCAGATCTCGACATAACTCGAACACAAAATGTAGGAACTCAGATCTTTAAGATTCAAATTCACATCTATTCTATCGTATTTTCTTCCCACTTTCACCATTTCTTGTAAAATGATATGCCGGCGATATGGTATGGAGATGGGTCTTCTTCATACAGAAAACAAGGGTCTTCTTCATACAGAAAAAGAGGGTCTTTTCTCACAGTAAACAAGGCGGAAGAAGTGGCAGAGAGGCAATATGGACCGCAGATGCCGGCGAAATAGGTCTTGGATTTAGAATTTGGATATATGGAGGAAAACTTTACATCAAAAAGGAAATCCAGACCGATTTTTCAAAAATGGCTACTTTTATGAACCCACTAAAAGAAATGGCCACTTTTCCAAATGTCTTTTTCAAAATGGACATTTTGTCCAATTTCCTCTTCAGAGTATGCTATATTTGGTGTCACAGAAATGGGAACTTGGAGTTCGAAATTTTTATATTACTTTCCATGAATTCCAATCTCGTGACCCATATGGAGCAGTAAAAGCATTTACAGGAAAATTATTTCATATAACAGAAATCTTTTCATTCACAAAAAATAAAGATTTATTCAAAAATACCCAACCATAAGATGCTCAACCCTCTGTGAGGAGAGAAAGAAAGGGGGGAAACTACATTCACGATAAACTATTTTGCTGCAACATGAAGTATTGTAGCATAAATGAGCACAGTTGTATCATGCTTGCCATGATGTGTTACTTCCCTTGGTATAGAAATAAGCAAGTGCAACATTCACATTATGGTGCAATAATGCACCAGTTCTTTTACATTCATGGAGGGCATGTTTGGGTAAATGGAAAGGTCTATATCTCGAGTGATTATATAAATCATTCCTTCAAAATAAATAGATTTTTAATCTAGAATCCTCTTCATGAGTTAAAAATTTTGAAAGAAAAAAGATAACAAAAAAGGGAAAGGTTATTTGCCTCCATCAAACATTAATACAATGATTTAGTTGACTCTCAGCCTAGGTGGAGTCGACTGAACCTAATTTTGTGGTGATGGGATCAAACCCCAACATTTAGTTCAATTTTTCCTAAGTCTCTCTCATTCTAGTCACAGATTCCTATAACTTGGAGCTGAACGTACTCACGGTTCAAATTAAGAAGGTCCCACAAGAAAACAAAAAAAGATGATTAAAAAAAATCTAAATCAGCTTAGAAATTTACCAGACAAACTGTTCACTGCTCCAAGCTTGATATAGAAATAGGAAGTTGAACTCTTGCGTTAAGTGGAATGGACAGAACAAGTTCAAATATTTTTTCTCTACTCCCAAGATTGCAACCCCAGAATCCATCTATTATAATGCAATGTAACCAATTGTCCCTTATCGATGTTAACTTGTTAATAGGTTTTAAGATATGCTACGTTTTGTGCATGGGAATAAGGACTCGGATCAAAATACATTAAAAGAAAATCATACAAATTTGTATTGAATTTCATGAGTCTCAACTTTTTATGTCCCTCGCCAAAACAGCTATGTGGAGATTATTTCACATAACAAAATCACCCTTGTCTTTTGAAAATATACATTAAAATCACAGGGCTCGATATGACGAAAAACTAAGATTTTCCAAGACAGCAAAACCATTGCAAGATAGCTAACTTATATACAAACAGAATAAGTCGACTAGGATTATCCTAGGTCCATCCTGTTCGATAAATTAAAACTTCTGGATTTAAAAAAGTGCAACAAAAATGGTGCGCAAGGCCTCCAGAAAATTCTGTGAACTACAGATAAATCTGCCTGAATCAAGTTGACTTCACCTAACTCTTGTGTGACCATATCATACCCCAGCATATAATACTTTTAACTCAAACTTGTTTTACACTTTCACGTTATTTCTGTATGGTTACCATAACAACAACAGAGCTAGAAATAACCAATAAATTATAAATCAATCGGGTAAACGGAAGAAAAATAGAATTAAAAAAAAAACCCCTACGCCAGCTCCAAACCTACCGCTCTTCCAAACTAGATACAGCTAAAAGAGGAGCTAAAATCATGTTTTAAATAAAATGCACAAAAAGGAGATCAAATCATATCTCGGAATATCAATTCAAATGCCCAATAGTTTTTAAAAATTAAAACACAGTTCCAGAAAACATTTAAAACATATACAGTAAATACATAAATACACATATATAATACCTTTGAAATCAGAAAGCGCTTAGACGGAGAGAGAATCTAGATTCGAACGAAATATTGAAGAATAATAAAATGAGAGGCTCTCTTTATTGTGTTTCGATGATCTTGAATCAAATTTTTTCCGCTGTTTTTCGAAAAAAATTAAAGAAACGAAAAAGGTTATGGAGATATCAGAAATGGAGCTTATAGGCTAATCGGTGAGGGGTTAGGGGCATTGTTGTCATTACGTGCCGTAGAAGTGTTTTCTGATGTGTACTTGCTTAAGAAATTAATTAGAAATTTAATTTTAGGGAAAATTGCATCAAACGTTCTCGACCTTTATATACTTTTCACTTCAGTCCCTGCTACTTTTTGGGCAACTGAATCCCTACCCTTCGATAAATTCCAATCCAATTCTATGTTAGTCAACTTAACAAATTCATAGATTCAAAAGGACAAAATTCATTCCACTATTCTCAATTAAAATATTGAAAAAAAAATCAAGAAAAGAAAAGAATTATGAACACAAAAAATAAATATCTTCTTCTACCTCACTCTACCCTGGTACCATCCCGCATTTACGGCCACCACCGCTAGCACTAATACTGTCATTGATCTCTCTCTAATATCACAACGGAATTTGACATCAATGAGAGGGTAGGGGACGATTACAGAGCTCGACTACAACGATAGTGTTGGGTGGTGGTTGTTGATGTGGGATAGTGCCGAGTTGGGTAGAGGTGGAAGAACTTTATTTATTTTTAATTCTTTTCTTCTTCTTTTTTTTACTATTTCGTATCCTTTTAGTATTTTAATTAAGAATAATGGAATGATTAAACTAGTTAACTAATGCATAGTTGGATGGAATCCATCCATTTAGATGAACATCGTCAATTTACAAAAGTTGGGAAGCCAGTTGTCCAAAAAAAGGTTAGGAACAAAAGTGCAAAATTGTGTAAAGATCGAAGATTATTGCAATTTATCCTAAATTTTATTTTCGTTAGATATGTATTGTCTTGTGCGATTGTATATGTAGACATATATATTCATTTAAATCCAATTTTCAACACACTTGTCATTGAATTTTTTTTTTTTATTATTATTAAAGTATTGACATGCACATAATATTCATAGTGCCAAATGTGCTCGTAAATTGATAACAATGAAAACCTGAATGCATATCTTTTGTTTGACCCTGGTAACATTTAGGAAAGACAAGATTGTATTCATTGAAGTTTCATTTAAAATATATGCTTCGGATGGTTGGTATATTTATGTTTGTTTAGTAAAATATATAATGAAAATGTACAAAAGCTTTACTTGGCTATGCCATTTTATGATTATCTTCCTTTTTGTGTATTGTAGCATCACTCCCTTTGATAGCATCCACTAATTCAGAATGAGTAATATAAAGAATAACAAGATGGATATGAACAATGGATAGCCTCCGGACAAATTCCTTAGATTGCAATTGGTATACTATATCAATTATGCTACTTGTACAAAGGTGGTTTATAAAAGTGTGTTGACAAAATGATGTGACGAGATTTGATCATTGATTTCAAAAACTGTTTTTTTAAATTATTAGCCAAGATTTAGTCAACACATATTTTGTAAACCAATTTTGTAACATAATTTTGTACAAGTAGCATGACTCATATTAGATTGGATGTTGTTTATTTACTTCATCTAAAAGTCTAAACAGTATATTTATGATAAACATTTTTTTAGTTCATTGGCGGATCGAATTATTTTATTCACTTAAAGACATGACAAGTTGACAACTATTTATATTTTGAGCATCAAGAAAGTGAATCGAAATTAATACCACGTTCAACTATCTCGTGTAAAGTTTAATCTTTAAAGATTATAAATAATTATTTATTTAAATGATCTCTGAATCTGTATAACCCTCTTGTAGAAATATTCTAATTTGAGAATATAGTATTGTGATCAAGCAAAGTATGATGCTTTCTTAAAGTAAGATGGACAAAAAAAAGAAAGGTACAACTTCTAACTTCAATTTTACATACATTTCTCGAATTTTACGAACTTTATCAAGACGTTAAAAATTATTTAGATAAACTCATCCGAGAAGTTTCGATTGAGGTCTCGTTAGTCGAAGAACGGAATTTATTTTGATAAAAAAATTAACTCTATATAATTCGATCAACATCGAGATCTAAAATATTTAATTTTTTATTTTGAATTTTATTGAAGTGGAAATTGACTTAATAGTACCTCCACTTATATTAGTTCATTTTATAATATATTTTGTGGTAAGAAAAAAAATATTTATTGCAAGATATGGTATAAAGGCCATGTTTGGTCGGATTTAAAATTCAATTAAAATTGAAAATATGAATTAAAAATTGAGTATAATTTTAATGGATTTTTTTTAATACATTTTGATTAATAACATGTATTGTGTATGTATTTGTATTAATGTCGTGGACCACAATAGCCAAATGATAGATTAAACCAAGAAAAAAAAAAAAAAGACATTGCTTTACAATATTTATAGTAGGTAGTGACATTAATATATAATAATATTTTCAAACAGCGCATTTCCATTGTTGACAATGTAAGAGCCAAATAAAAATCAAAATTGTGCGTGCACAAATAAATAAATATAGACAATAAATAAATATTGACAATAAAGTTTTTGAATGCTAAAGTCATGAACTTTCCTTGATCGTTAATTTTCAAGTCAAGAAAATTATCGGATTTCCATTCCAACACAATTATAAAGGTTCTTGATTTTTTTTTATGCATCCATACATTTCAAACTACAATAAGGATTCTAACATTGCGAAGACCTTTCTAACTAGGAAAGTCATATTTTTCTCCCACACAAAAAAAGAAAAAAAAAAACAGATAAGTAATTATCGTCTCTCTCTCATTCATAAAAATTGAACTGTTCAATTTCATTATTCTACATAAACTAACACATCATCGATATTTCATCATCATAATGATAAATAACATTATTCATCATTTATCAAGTGGAATGCGGAATACAAGTATAGAGAGTCAAAGACAATTGATTTTTTTGACTTGCTAGCTTCTAATTTATTCCCATATTTCGTGTAAATTAGGGTGAGTTTTGATACTATTTTATCTTCTTATTACCGTGGAAATTTTAACTAAATGCTCTCAAATAGATTGAAGATTAAATTATTTGTTTTTTTTTTTTATCAAGGATGAATATATAGCTAGATTAAATATGACGCAGTAAATACATTTATTTGTAGGGCAGACACTATAAAGTGGTTACCGCAAATTTGGAGAATAAGATAAATCAAGCTAACGAATTATAGAGTTCTCTTTTTATTTTTATTTATTTTTTTGCTATTGAAGGAACCCGCAGTCGCTATCGAAAGCCCTATCACTATGAATGCGCACTGGGTAAACCCCGCTCCATATGTAGTAGCCCGCAAACCACACAGGAGAGATAAATTGCACTAAGCAAGCCCGATACGACGGGCTCGATCGAGGAAGTGCTGGCAGGGGATTCGAATTCAATTATAAAGATTTTTGAATTATGAACACTTCGATTATCTTCAAAAATAATTTTAATTTCGAAGTAGTCCATTTATCATGGAAACAATGCAAATGAACTTTTCGAGTTACTAATCATGTAGCTTTGGTACTTTAAATTTGTAGTTTCGGTTGAAAACTGCTTTATTTCAAGAAACGAAGAAAGGACTCACATTACCTATTACTTCAAATTTCTATCTCTTTTTACCGAGTACAAATGGACGTGACATGATCTCAAACATTGAATGCAGCGATTGAATTTCCCTTTCGACAAAGAGGACACTAAAACAACGATTATGTCAAGAAGTCAATCCAAGGATTGTTTGCTTGCTGCAAATTCGAAGATTAGATTTAAAAACAATACGAACAGACATAATAATTAAAAATAAAGCAATTCGAAAGCCATGATTCTGCAATTGGATCTGTAAATAAAGTCCGAAATGTTTATATCGATTTTGTCAAGTAGTCAATCGAATGATTGTTTGTTTTTTTTGCAAATTCGGAGATTAGATTTAAAAAATAAGAATTATAATATTGCAATTCGAAGCCATAATTCTGTAATTGTATTCGTAAATGATGTTTGAACGGTCACATTTGTTACAGAAACAAGAGACATCTTCGAATGTACATGCATATATCTCGACTCTTTTTCTAGTAACTGCTCCTTGAGAGCAATGCAACGTTTTGATAAAAATGTCGTCTAATACTGAACATATGCTCCATTTTAATTGACACTGTTAGGCTATCTTAACCAACGAAATAGCAAGACAAACTAGATTACAGTTGGACAATTTTTTTTTTTTATGACCGTGGATGTCCGGACGAACTTGTGAGCACCTAGATTAATCTTATGGGGCCCTGAAATTTACAGTCGGGTACTCACCTCAATGACCTTAAAAAAACTCGAACTGGTGACCATTGGAGAGCAAACACAACACTTGACCAATTGAGCAATCCCTCAGAGTCTACAGTTGGACATGGGATTATATTTTGTAACGCCTAGATGATAGATATTAATCGTTGTTTGCACAAAGGAGTTTATGTAGCGTAGACAACTTCTCATACAAGTTGATTTACATACGGGCCTTGAACAAGCACACCTACCATCACAGTATTTGAAATCTCGAATGCACGATCGCATCCCTATCTCCTTGGTGGAGATAATGCTGCCCAATAATATAGACGTTTTTGCAAAAGGGAAGTAGACTTTTCTCATGCCATTTCGGACACTTTTCATTAAATTATTAGTAGACATTTTTTTATATTCCACCTATTAAAGAGAATTTCTATCAACTTTTCCTATTTTTGAAATAAGATGGGATATCTCTGAATTTGTCATAAATCTAGAGAAGAGTTCTGAGATTTACCAAAAAAATATTTAAACACTTGTCAAATCATCAAATGACCCTTGCATGTTCAACTTTATTAAAATAGATTTTATTTTCTGAATAACCAAACATTTGAAAGAAGACATATTTTCATAACAAAAATAGAACATTTAAATATTAGATTACAAAATTTAGTTGGGTCTATTTTACATTAAGTTTGAGGCATGCTAACTGAAAAAAGTTTGCTTTTTCTCTCCTCTAGATGTAACGTTTACGTCCCCATTCATTTTACTTCATTGAGACTAAGATGGACTTTAGAAAAACTAATGAGAAGAAGAATAATGAGAACGAGAAGTAGGAAAAATGGGAAGGAGACAAAGAAGAAGAAGATGATGATGATTGTTGGGAATCTACTTATGCATGCGCAGCGGAAATTAAACAATTTTCGATTTTCAAACAGGATTCGCATTGTGTTTAGATAGAAACTGTGATAGAAATAATACCTTTGATGAATTCTGCAAACT
>CAIGRF010270926.1:0-11662 GCA_903798235.1 Fraxinus ornus
GGTCCTGTGTGTAATAGATAGATTAGCTTGCCAACTAGTCATTGATATCGATCTTTTTCAACTGGGTTTCTAACTTTCTCCATTTTTCTACCTGTATGAATAGGTGTGTCACTTGATTTACATCACAACTTGCCCGTTTCAATTAGAAGGACCCATAGGTCACTGTGAATCATAGTGAATATATTAGATGGTTTTTATTTAGATTTTTGGAATGAGAAACGTGGATATTTTGCAAGTTCACAAATTTCACATTGAAGGTTGACGACTTTTTATTCAAAAACATGGAAGGAAATACACGTCTTAAATATTGAAAGTTGGGATAACCTATTCTATAATGCCATATTAGAATTTCACTATCTCTAGGAACAAATGCAAAATCACAACTTGCAAATTAATGTTGTTTACTCACATTGGTCTCTTAAAGTAATAAAGTCCCTTGCATTTCTTAGTACTGTCAATCGTTTTCTCCGATAGGTCCTAAAACAAGTGAGGGAAGAAAGCTAGCAGAACAATTGGAACTTTTTGTCAACGGCTAATAGACAACAGATTGCATGACAAATTTGAAACATGGAAAACAAACTCTAATGTTACAGAGTCAGAGATTCGGATACTCCCCTTTTCTACAACATATGAGAGTGAGAGTTTGTTATGTGATCAGACGCACTAGAGTCCATAATGAGCTTTGAGTTGAGTGGTGGTACTTAATGCTCTTAGAAAATTACCTTTGTGATTTAATAAACTTGATGGACTAAATGTTTGGAAATTGGAGAACATTTTATAGAGTTGTTTCAATTGTTTAGGGTTGAATGCACTACTCAGAGTGGGATTATTTTTTATTTCGATGGAATCAACCAAAGTTTGGTAATCGTGATTATGGTTTTCTGTCTTAGTTTTCAACCAGTTGGTTTCCTTTGTATTTCCCAACAAGTATTTTTTTATGTCCTGACTTTCGACAATGTTCACATCATGGACATTACCTTTGCTATTTTGGGCCTGATCCATTTTTTGTTGCTCCTTTAAATGTTTAGGCTGACCCATCAGGTCCAAATACTTTTGACCCATTTAATATTTTGGGGAAAAAAATCATAAATCAGGTGTATAGTTTACACCAATTCACAAATCAGATTTATAGTTTGAAAATTCAAAATTCAGGTATATATATTATTATATTAATTAAAAGAGGGAGAAGGGAAGAGAAGGGAGAAGAGATAAATTAGGTTATGAATTAGGGTTTTAATATAGTACCCGATTTTTGAATAAACAAATTTTAGACTTGATTTTTAAAAACCAATCTTTAAACACCTAATTTTTTGTAATTTCCCTAATATTTTTCTAGAAATTAAGGCATCATCCCAAGTTCTTTGTACCCATGAAGCCCAAATCCCTTTGCTATAAAGGCCGAACCATCGAATCCAGTAGGCCTAATTGATTTCCCATTCTTCAACATAATCAGTCAACAACCTTCTGACTTCGACGAAGACCTCGCGAGTTGACGGTAGAGGTTGTCAATGAAGCTGAGGAAAACCAAGTTCACCCAATAAACCACGAGGCCATGTGATCTCAGAGCAGGCCGAAGACATAGCACGATAATCAGACTCAGTGGAAGACTTGGAAACTCTGTCTTGCTTCTTACTCTTCCAAGAAATGAGTGCATTGCCCAAAAACATGCACCAGCCAGTAACCGAGCAACGAGTATCCGCACATCCGGCCCAGTCAACATCACTATACCCCACCAACTGTAAGGAAGAGTCCTTAGGAAAGAACAACCCGCGTGTAGAGGTCCCCTTCAGATATCGGATAATGCGGCGGACAGCAGCTAGGTGAAGGTGTCGAGGGGCCTGCATAAATTGACTGACTTGCTGTACAGCGAAAGAAATGTCAGGACGAGTAATCGTCAAATAGTTCAAACTCCCAACGAGTTGCCGATATAAGGATGGATCGGATAGAAGCTCGCCGTCCTCCTGACGAAGCTTAAGATTGATCTCCAAGGGAGTAAGAACAGAATTACCCAACTGAAGGCCAGCTAAAGAAATAACTTCCTCTGTGTATTTATGCTGATGCAGCATTGTACCAGTCGGAGTAAGCTGTACCTCAAGGCCAAGAAAGTACTGCAATGGACCAAGATCTTTCATGTGAAAAGAGGTCTTCAGATGCTGTTGTAATTGCGTAATCAATTCAATATCAGAGCCAGTGATCACAATGTCGTCAACATAGACTAGAAGTAATACAATCCCTGCAGAAGTCTTGCGAAGAAACAGAGAGGAATCAAACTGACTCTGAGTAAAGTGAAAAGCTAGCAGAGTATAGCGAAATTTATCAAACCATGCACGTGGTGCCTGTTTCAGCCCATACAAGGAACGGCGGAGCCGACAAACCTCTGAGGAAGGTGTAGTAAACATGCCAGGAGGTGGAGACATATATATTTCTTCCTTCAAATCCCCATGGAGAAAAGCATTCTTCACGTCCATCTGCCGGGGGGACCACCCCTGAGACGCTGCGAGTGCCAAAATAGTCCGTACAGTAGTCATTTTAGCAACTGGTGCAAATGTCTCTTCATAATCAATACCATACTCCTGCCGGTTCCCAAGAGCCACGAAACGGGCCTTATATCGGTCCAGTGAGCCATCAGAACGAAACTTGACCGAATATACCCATTTACAGCCAAGAGGTTTTACACCAGGTGGGCAAGTCACAAGGTCCCAAGTGTGATTGTTTTGAAGAGCATGTATTTCCTCTTGCATGGCCTGCTGCCAACATGCTTGGGAAGCTGCCTGAGTATAAGAGCGAGGGACAGAGATAGGGTCAAGAGTAGCAGTAAGGGAGGTATGAGAAAAACCATACTTATCTGGCGGATGTGTAACTCGAGTGGAGACCCTAGGTATAGATGGCGTAGGATCAGATGAAGGATCAGTGGCTGGAAGAGGCGTTGATGGAGAACGTCTATGATACACCATACCTGGTCTAAATCGCTCAATAGAAGAAGACACAGAAGAAGACACATTATCAAAAGCAGGGAGAAGGGTAGGAAGAGGATCAGAAATAACCTGAGATTGAAAGAAAAATTGATTTTCAAAGAAAATCACATTCCGAGAGATACGGAATTTGTCCGCATGAGCGTCATAACAAACAAACCCTTTGTGAGTAGGGCTATATCCCATAAAAGCACATGTTACAGACTGAGCAGCAAGCTTGTGCCTATCAACAGGTGGCAAATGAACAAAACAAACGCACCCAAAAGTATGAAAGGAATTATACTCAGGAGGTATGCCAAATAATCGAAGATAAGGAGAATCATAATGTAGGGTTACAGTAGGCAAACGATTGATCAAATAAACAGCAGTAGATAAAGCCTCTACCCAGAATTTAGAAGGTACAGACGAATCAATCAGTAAGGTACGAACGACATCTAAGAGGTGACGATTCTTACGCTCAGCGACTCCATTTTGTTGAGGGGTATAAGGACAAGAACGCTGGGAAATGATCCCTTTGTGCTGAAGATAAGACTGAAAGGAATGAGACATGTATTCCCCCCCTGAATCGGAGCGCAAGGTCTTGATACAAGTATTGAACTGAGTCTCGACAAGCGCAACAAATTTTTGAAAAACAGAGAACACATCAGCTTTAGAACGAAGAAAATAGATCCAAGTAAATCGACTATAATCATCGATAAACGTCACAAATTAACGATACTGTCCATGAGAAATAACAGGGCTAACGCCCCAAACATCAGTGTGCACAATCTCAAAACAAGTAGAAGCACGACTACCATGCGTAGGAAAAGGTAATGTTTTACTTTTACCAAGACGACACGTAGCACAGTCAAAAGATACAGGAGATGAAGAAGACGAATCTTTATTGCCCAAAAAACCATGTTTCAAAAGATGAGTTAAGACAACAGAATTAGGATGACCCAATTTCTTATGCCAAACTTCATTATTATTGGCAGTAGCCGTACAAGCAAAAGAAACAACATTAGGAATAGAAAACTGTAAAGGAAACAGACGTCCCACTTTAGGCCCCTTCGCGATCACCATCCCCGACACCTGATCCTGCACAAGACAACCACCACGAGAAAAATGAACATCACAGTTATTATCCACCAACTGTCCAACTGAAATTAAATTTGTAGATAATCCAGGTGAGACAAAAACATTGCGAAATGAAGAACCCAAAGTACCAACAGCAGTAATCGGAAGTGTACTGCCATCAGCAATTTGAATAGATTGTGTGCCGCCATAATTACGAACACCATGGAGACCCGTCGTACTACCAGTCATATGATTAGAGGCACCCGAATCAACAATCCAAGAAGAAGTGGAAGTAGATGTAGTACCTTGTAGGCCTAAAGCCGTAAAAGCAGAGACAATCATTTGTTGGACCATGGCAGGTGTGAGAGCAGATGAGTCAGAGCTTACAGTGGGAGGCGCAGAAGAAGACGATGGTTGAATGGCAGCTTGAAAGGCATGGGATTGGCGAGTCTGAGGTCGCATGCGGCAGTCCTTGATGAAATGACCCTCTTTCTTGCAGTAGTTACAGACTTTCTTTGGACAGTTGCGAGCAATGTGACCAAACTCCTTGCAACTGAAACACTGCAACCTGTGCCTCCCTCTCCCTTGTGCTGCATAGGCCACATTAACAGCCTCCGAAAAGACCTTCTCCGAAGTCATACCTAACTGAGTCGATAATCGTTGTTCCTCACGTAAAAAATCACCCACGCAAACATCCAAAGTAGGAACCGGATTACGGTTCAATAAACCAGCTCGAACAGATTCAAATTCAGGTCGAAGCTTCATCAAAAACTGATCACGTTGACTGTCAGCATGAACCGCTTGAAGAGCCGCAAGTGCCGCCGTGGGAACCTTAGCATGAACAATAGCAGAATAGTCGCTCCAAAGATTAATGAAGCCGGAATAAAATTGCTCGATGGTTAAGTTACCCTGAGTGTAATTGCTAATCTCCAGCTCCAATTGAAATTTTCGAGCGCTGTGGTTTTGGTGATAAATACGATGTAGATAGTCCCACATATCTCTAGCCGTAGTAAAACACCGAAGATTGGTGACAAGATGAGGCTCAATCGTGCCCAAAAGCCAAGAAATCACCTTAGCATCTTTAACCTCCCATTTGGCAAATTCCTTTTCATCAGCGGGAATTTTGACGGAGCTATCAATATGATTTGTTAATTCGTTCCCTTTCAAGAACATCTTAAATTGGAATGCCCACGTAGAAAAATTCTTCCCATTAAATCGAACAATAGTATTATCGAGAGACATGAGGAAAGATAATACCAAAAAAAATTGCACGAAGTCCAAAAAAAAAATTAGTGCACCCAACACAGCAAGCCCAAACAGTAGCCCCAAAAATTTATTTCAGCCTAGCCCACTTAATCTGCAAAACTGGAATTTCAGCCCAGCCCACTTAATTTCCAAAACTGGACCACCCAACTACTCCAGCCCAAAACACCCACCCAACTACTCCAGCCCAAAACACGACCGACACAGCACTCCACCCCAAAGCCAGAAGCCAAATCGCACCGAACCCGCTCACTGGACGCACTCCGTTGCTCACCCAGAGGCGACCGACCACAGTTGCGTCGGACTCACCGTCGATTGCTCACCACAGCACACCCCGAAATCACGCCAAACACAACAGTGAAGGACTCCTAACTCCGACACACAGACTGCCGTCTGCCGACCACCTCGCCACTACCACAGAAACGCCGGAAATTACTGCAGAAGGCTCCGACAACAAGAAGCCACACCAGACTCAGAGATCCGAAGCCAGAAGCAGGACCTCTACGCAACTACAAAGCTCCGACAGCCACGAAATGCGCACAGAGATTAAGACCGCAGAAACTGTGTACAGAGGAGTGGCTCTGATACCATGTCAATTGGTCTCAATGATCCCTTTCAATAGGGTTTCGTTACATTATATAGATCGAATGGAATGCTATACAAGGTAAGTATTTACAGCCTAATTCTCATTCCAAAAATAGGCAAATCAAATCCCTAAATCATCTCCGTAACAGAGGTCATCGGCCAAGAATCAGTCCTCTCACATCATCATGGTTTAGTCTACTAAACACTATTTCCATGTAGTTCTCAGATTTTCATTTTTCAGGAGTAAGATAATCAATTTTTCCTTTTCCATCAACCATTAATTAAATTGATTGAGCCTCCTCTTGAAAGTTTCTTCCGTCGAGTTTTTTGCCATCAGTTGAAAGGATGAGTTGCCGATTCCAATTGAACTCATGGTGGAAGCAACATCTGTCTCGCTGCTATGAGATTCAGAGGTCGTTGACCTCTTGCTATTGACGACGATTTCCGTCATTGAGATGGCTAAGTTTTTGGACCACCTAGCTCTAATACCATGAAATTAGAAGAAGAATTTTGTATTTCTTGATAATTTCACATACCTACTGCCCTGTATTTATAGTACAACCGGGATAATCTCCCAATTAAGAGAGAAAGAAATCAGCCTAATTATGGACTATCTAACTATGGAGGGGTCTAAATATGGTACAAAGAAACAAATCAATCATAATTATCCCATGTATTTTTCGGATTTCTATAACTGCAACTTGTATGCAGTTGAATTAGAAGTCTGTCTTTGTATCCTTGGAAAAGAATAGGCAAAGTGTTTTATTAGGTGGCTCATTTGTTATCTATCCCTTGAAGTTGCAATAATATGATATCCAACTTTTGTTCTGCAGAGGATGCTTGTGGACTCAACTTCCGAATATCAAGGACTAGTATCTGTCGTTCTTGCTTTCGTCAACCGCTTGTTGGGATGCTACAAACATCGGTGGTTGGGAGATAACCTTGTTGAAACATTAGATGAGCATTTGCTTCGAAAACTCAAAATAGACTACAGATTGGGATCTTACTTCCCCTTGTTTGAGATAATTGCTGAAAATAATAAAGTTTCACCAATTGGATTGTTAGAGATTCTCATGAAGTTCCTGCTTTTCCTTGTAGAGAGACATGGTCCTGACACAGGGTTGAAATCTTGGGGCCAGGGAAGTAAAGTTCTCAGTGTTTGTCGAACAATGCTGATTCACCACCGTAGCTCTGGCTTATTCCTTGGATTGTCTCATCTTCTTGCTTTTACTTGTCTGTACTTTCCTGATTTGGAGGTTCGTGACAATTCGAGGTATAACATACATTTTCTCTCTCCACTCAAAATTATTTCTTTATATTCTTGGCACTGTTTGCAATATGTAAGCTCATTTTATGAAGGATCTTACGGGAAAAGAAGTTGAAGCAGTAAACAACCCAGGGACTGGGAGAACGGGGTGTGCTTGTTCCATTATTCTTATGCACAGTGTATTTTTTCTTTGACATATTGCAGATTCTACTTGCGAATGCTTGTATGTATACCAGGGAAGAAGCTCAAGCACATTCTGCACACTAGGGAGCAGTTGCCTGGCATGTCACCTTCTACTAATTCTAATTCATTCTTCAGCCTTCAGTCTCCCAGATCTTCATATGACCTCAAGAAATCTCACAATATTGCATCCTATATCCATGTTGAGCGCCTGATGCCT
Organism: Fraxinus ornus; assembly: GCA_903798235.1. Taxonomy (NCBI): domain Eukaryota; kingdom Viridiplantae; phylum Streptophyta; class Magnoliopsida; order Lamiales; family Oleaceae; genus Fraxinus; species Fraxinus ornus. Next base: position 7,544 of record CAIGRF010270926.1, read on the forward strand.
TTATTAGTAAAGCAGTCTTGGTCCCTGTCTTTATCAAATCTAGGCATCAGTTGCAGCAAACCTAGTTATTTAGAAGGCGGCATCAAGGATAATGAACCTGCCGCTAGTGAGGAAACAGAGATTGGAACAAGTACAAGCACTGATATTATCACCAAAACTGACGAAACTCATCAGCAGCAGGAGCCTTTGCGCGTGATGGATTCAAAGATTTCAGAGATGGTTAGGGTCCTGAGAAGGCACTTTTCATTTATTCCTGATTATAGACATATGCCAGGTCTCAAGATTAAGATATTGTGTAGTTTGAGATTTGATTCAGAGGCATTCAGTCAAGAATGGGCAGTCAATATGCCACCTTGTAATAAAATAGAAGATGCACTTCCTGCCATATATGCCACGGTTCTCAATTTTACATCTTCTGCACCATATGGCTCTATACCATCATATCTAGTCCCTTTTCTTGTTGGTCAGCCGCCCAAAAATGATTGTTTATTGGGTGAAACTTGTAAATCTTTAGAAATTATTATGCCTGTGGAAAATGGTTGTGGAGAAGGTAAAAATAGCTTCAAAGCTCCTGTAGTTATACAACTGGAACCGCGGGAACCAATGCCCGGTCTTGTTGATGTCTTCATTGAGACTAATGGAGACAATGGTCAGATAATTCGAGGGCAGCTTCATAGTATATCTGTTGGAATCGAAGATATGTTTCTCAAAGCTATTATTCCAGAAGACATTGAAGGAGAAGCTGTACCTGGTTACCATTTAGACTTGTTCAATGCACTGTGGGACGCCTGTGGTACACCATCATCAATCACAGGTTGGGAGACCTTTGTGTTGAGAGGAGGAAAAGGGGTTGCTGCAATCAATGGAACTCGATCAGTGAAACTCCTTCAAGTTCCCGTGACATATTTGATTCAAGCTGTTGAGCGTAATTTGACACCTTTTGTTGTTTGTGTAATTGGTGAAGCACTGGTTGATATGGTGAAGTCTGGGGGGATAATGAAGGACATAGTTTGGAAGGATAAGGACGATGATGATGCAACAAAAACCTGCAGCCCAACTGGAGGCCCCCTTTATCTCAAGTATTTCGATAATGATAACGAGAATCAAAACCCACCAATTACTAGAAAAACCGTTGCGGGTTACCTTGACATTTTGATATTTCTTCCACCAAGATTCCATCTTCTTTTTCAAATGGAAGTCGGTGAGGTTTCAACTCTAGTTCACATTAGAACTGATCATTGGCCATGCTTAGCTTATGTTGATGACTATCTCGAAGCTTTATTTCTCGGCTCACCCTAAAACTGCTTTCGTATATGAACTACACATTTATTTTGTTCCGTGCTTGCAGTCCTTTTGGTTCTTCACGTTAGAATACTATTACTTTGTGTTTAATGCTGTGTAATATGCTTGTACTGTTTTACATATTCGCAAATTGTGGTGTAAGTTTGGTTCAATCGTTTATCCATCCAAGAGAGATGGCCTGGGAAATTCAAAATACATTAATTTTCAGCTTTAAATAAAATAATTGGTGAAGTACATGCTCAGATCTATCCAAGGTACTCAAATCTTAGTTGCTTTTTGCACTTTTTATTTTCTTGTAGTGTTACATGTTAAAGTATTTTCAAGAGATTTTTTAAACATAAGATGTTTTAAGGGTTGTTTGAGCCCCATTTTAGAGAAAAAAAAAAATGCATTTTAGAATTGTGAGTTTGGGAGAATGTGTGGTTAAAAAATGAGAAGTTTTCGATTTACGTGTAAGAGCCCGTTTGATTCTCATTATTGTAGAATGAAAATTAAAAATATAGTTGTTATTGTGCTTCATACAAGAGATCGAAATTCAAAATTGATGTCTTGATGTGATGGATAACGGTTATATTTTTCATTTTTATGGATGAAAAATGAGAATCAAATGAGGGCTAAAATTATTTTATTGAAAAATATGTGGTTCAAAATGAATTTTTGAAAATAATGGACTAAAATAAGGGCTTAAAAAGTAAACTTTTAAATTAGGTTTTAATAGATTTTTTTTATTTAAGGTGTGTTTGAGCCATATTATTTTGAAAGAATGTATTCTGGAATAGTAGATTGATGAAGAATGTATGATTAAAAATGAAGGAAAAGTTATTGATGTGATGGAAAGTATTATTTTATTAAAAATGTGTGATTGAAAATGAGTAGAATAATGAAAATGAAAAAAATAATATGTATTAAACAGGCCTTAAACTTTATTAGTTTTTAGAGTAGAATGTGAATTTGGCTCTTTTACATTTGGAGAGAAACACGTTCTCTAATCTTTACTTGTATTTTATAATAACTGCACTTAACAAATCGCAAGTTTCATCACTAGTTAATTAATGTGTGTTGGATTGTGTAAAAAAATTAATTTAAATATTCTTTCTATCATGTACAAAATACTTTTTAAAAATAAAAAGCCTCTTGTATGTGCTCTTACTATAAATAATAGCAATATCTTTCAATGTAGAGGGTGTCAAATGGATTGGGTCTGCATGGAGAAATTTTGTGAGGCACTGCTTAACCAAATGGGTCGAGTTGTGTCGGTTCGCATATTTCTATTCTCTTCTTTTTAAGGTTAGATTAAATATAATAATGTTTGAGAAGTGTTTATAAATTATAAATAAATAACAATGGATGGTAAATAGTACTCATTAGTTCGAGGTGTGAATTCAAATTAAATTAAGTGTGTATAAATCATATATATAAACTTGAACCTAACATAGACAATCATAAAGGAATAAAAATAATAGTGCTTGAAATATTTGTTCAATTGATTTATAGACTTGTAGAAGATTTCCCTATTCTAATTATCCACTTTTATAAAAGTAGCGTAACGAAAATAGTTGATATTTGTCCTTAGACGACTTTATGGGAGAAGAAGAAAAGGGAGTGGAGTGCCCCCCAGGGCACATCCCAACTGGCAAAGAGGAGGGCGCTTCAATGCTGGCAGATCAGAGGTCGTGAGTTCGATTCCTTGAAGACTCTTGGAAGGCAGATATTCTCCTGGAAGGCAGGATTTATCCTGGAAGGCAGGAGCTCTACTGGAAGGCAAGATGCAGGATGGGGGTTGACTTGCTNAATAGTTGATATTTGTCCTTAGACGACTTTATGGGAGAAGAAGAAAAGGGGGGCTCTTCAACACTGGCCAGTTTGGGGCACATCCTGCGGTTTACCTGTCTGCATCTTGAGGGGCCGAGGTGTAGACTCCAGGATTTAGTCGCTGTAAGGTGGATACCTGGATATCAAAAAAAAAAAAGAAAAGGGAGTGGAGTTGTTACCTAGTTTTGAAGCATAATTACATTTGATGTGAAATTTCATCTATGTTGTCAGCTTCTATTGGAACTCTAAAAGTAAATACTCTTATAAAATACATAGAATGCCCTCTAATTTAATCATGGGATCGATAATGGCTATTAATGGAAAAATGATGGGCAAAGTTTCCCTTATGTGAATATGAATTTACTCTCCATTACTTGTATACTTGGGATCTCGATATGATTAAAAGTATTAACAATATAAAAAAATTGAGAAAGAACAAAATAAGATAATAAATCACTAAATTCACCAAGATTTGAATAAATGAGAATACTTGTAATACATGAATATGCAAAAATGGTAAGATTATTCATTCAAATCACGACACCAAAAAAATAAGTGTGAAAAACATAGTGAGTTTGTTAACACACTTGGCATCCCATTGATTCGAGAACATTTGTAGTCGAAAGTGTCGTTCTATGAATGGACAGACACGGCCCAAGCACACATACATATAGTACCGCCCCCACCAAACTTTCCTCAGATTGAATTAGAGGTGGCAATTGAGCCGAGAGGCTTGTCGGCTCGCCCACTCGACTCGTACTGTTCACGCCCACGAGCCGCTCGGGCTCGTAAAAAATGAGCCCGAGCACGAGCCGAGTGGGGCGGCTCGTGTGACAAGCCGAGCCTACTCGGCTCGTCACTGTAGACGAGCCCACGAGCCAGCCTATTTTTAAAAAAAAAAAAGTGAAAAAAAATAAAAAATAAAAATATTCAGTGACCGTTTTGGTCCCTGACGATTTTTTTTTCTTTTGTTTCTATAAATACCCATTGATTCAAACTTTTTTT
>CAIGRF010270939.1:0-12364 GCA_903798235.1 Fraxinus ornus
AAATCAAATTAGTCAATTAAACATTCACTTTGAAAAATTAAGTAAATGAAAAATAGGCATTTTAATAATTTTTGCTATACCACTATCCCACCTTGGAAGTGTATGAAATCATTTGATAAAAGTGTATATATAAAAGACATAATTCCACATTGAAAGTTTATAAAACTATTTGAGAGAAGTGCATCTATAAAAAGAGTATGTCATCCAATATTCCACTAGGGGCATTTGGTTGTAGTGCATGAAGTCCATTCATGAAGTTAAAATTTATTAAAATAGGAATAAAAATTGAAGAATCTAGGATAAAAGAGAGAAATATGCATTGGAATATCATTTAATAATAATTACAAATATATCATAAACACAAAATTGAAAAATAACAAATAATATTTTTATTTAATAGTGGAATTTCGTGCACAAAATAAGAAACCTATAAAAAGTTACTTAATTATAAAAGTAAGTCAACTCTCCTTAAATTAAAACTCTTTATTTCTCATACTCATTTTCAATCATACATTCATTTAATAAAAAAATAGTCTGCACGTAAACTCATTTTTTTTTGTTTTTATACTTTTTAATCAGGCATTCTTAAAAAAAAAAAATTGAAGTTCAAAGAATCATTTTCTTTCAATTTCTCTTTATAATGACAAATAATGCTATGTAGCAGCATTGATGATGGAGCACCAGTCCACGTGGTATTATGTGATAGATTCAATTAAATGTAAAATTAAGTGATTATTTAATTGAATCCGTGGTTTAATGCCCCTAATGATGTCACTTAAATTGATGTAAAACATCAACGATGATAAATAGTATTACTCTATAATGATCATCAATCATATGGGTTAACTCCATTCTGTTAGAATCTTTCACTATTTTTATTAAAATTCCGAGTTGTAAACAACAATAAATACCACGAACTTAAGACGACAACGACATATAACATCTACTTAGTACCATGGAGTACTATTCCTTAGAAAAACCCTCGAATTTGTTATACATTGTTACTGTACAAGACAATAAACAAGAATTCAACTCAACATTCCAAACATAACAATATGATACTAATAATCCCAGGTGAAGTTAGTGATTGTATCGAGAGGACCACAAGATAAAAAATTCCAAATACAAAGTGCCAGCAAATTCAATAGCCTCTAAAAAGATAAGGTACAATTTTGGCTTTCTTTACTCTTTCCTTGCATATGATTTGTTCGACTTTAAAAGCATCTCCAATGGTGGTTTAAAATTGACTGTAAATTAATATCTCCAAAATCACATTTGCATCCTCATTTATATCCCGATAGATCTAAATCCAAATTCTACTTTAATTGAAAGATTTAAATACACGTTTTACCTCTTGTTACATTTTTCTGTCGGAAAATGCAATTTTCATCTCCTTTGCATCTCCCCATTGGAGAAGTTTTCGACCACTTTGGAGATTTAAATCTCTATTTTACACCACAATTGGAAATGCACTAGTTACCTAAAAAGTCTCTACAACTAAGATCAAATATCCCAACTCCAAAAATCCATTCTTGCCAGTTTCCATATGATCTATGCATGAAAAGGATAAGTGTTCATCAAAATTATTCAATCAGATCGCACTGATCAGTTAGCAACAGAGATAAGATAGTGAGTATACACGTCAATTTCCTAAATCAAAACAAATAAATAAATGTGAAAACTTCATATCAAGTCCGAGAAGTCGGGAGGACACGCAAATTCGATCCAGCAGATATTTTAGAATGAAAGGAATTCTAGAAACGCCATTGTCAAGTGGGATATGTATGTAAAATGAGTCCCTGTCATTCAACAAGATCAGTGAACAAACATATGCTGCCATTGCTTTCATAAATAAAAATTGAACTCCATACCATATTTATAGGATCGTGTTAAAGAGAAGAAACACCATGTGCAACAGTATGTGAGACAAAAGACACTTGCATCTTCCATTTTCAGCCAAAATATCCTAAGAGGCACCATAGCATAAGCATAAATAAGAGCAAACATTAAAGTTTTCATTACCACAAAAACAAGAGAAAGCAAAGAAAATTAAGGTGGAAAACTTGAGACACTATCAATCAGTATTTACTTGGTCTGGAATTATACAACAACACTAGCTCACATAACTGGCAGTGTTCTAAGAAACTATGAAAAAAAAAATAAGGAACAATGCTTAAAAAAACTGATGTTAGAGACTTCTAGCAAACATGTATTCTTTCAATGTCCAAAGCACTACAGAAAATATAGATATGATTGCTAATACCGGGAAAAAAATTATCGGATTTTTACAAAGAAGTTTTCACATCAAGCCATTACTTATCAGTCACCTCAAAATGTTCACAAAAATCACAAAAGATCACCAGATAGTTTAGAATATTAAAAGGATGAAAAAAATCAAACTATCTGTGTTTTTCTCCACTAAAATTTTTAATAATATCATTTTATCATCATTTTCAATCCAATAAGTAAAGAGTGATGACAAATATCATATAAAAGTAATCACATAGAAATTAAGGGTAAAATGGTTCCTAAAAGATGAAAAATAGTGGATAAACATAAAAATTGCAAAGAAAGAGACAATATTTGTTCTTCCAATGTAATAAATAGGTATTGGCAAGGGGAGAAAGTCAAACACATACCTCACCAAAAGCAAGATTATAATATTTGCAAGCATTCGCGTGAAACCAGTTCTTGTTGTTTTAAAACACTGTGAATGCTGATGCAAACATGTGATTAACAGATCATAATGTTAACTATTTTTACCAATTCAGTGCTTGATTGACAAAACTTAGCTAAAATTATTACCAAATTTTCAACTAGTCAAACTTCAATTCTAACCACACAATTCATAGGACTGCAACTTAAAACAACGTTTCAATCACATCAATTTTTATCAAAATCCACTAAAAATTTTTATCGAAAGCTTTGTCAAACAACCACTAAGTTCAACAAAACTCTTTTCAACTTAGCAATGTAATGGAACAATGTAATTAAGCAGGAAACTGTTTGAGTTGATAACAAGGATATTTCATTCTTTTGCCCCTTTTTTTTTTATGGTAAATGACCAACTGTATCACTCCCAATCAAATGATGAAGCAGCACACCTGCTGCAACACTTACATTCAAACTCTCCACTGCCAAAAAAGACCTGAATTCTTGATCTGGATTTTGAACACTAACCACCTCTTCATCTCCCCCTGCAATCACATCAACAGGAAGGTTTCCAGGAATTCTAATCAATTGAGTGCAAGATCTCTCCACGAGTGGTCTCAAACCAGTGCCCTCACTGCCTAGAACAAGGATTGTAGGAGCACCAGACACAATTTCATTCAAAGGAACAGCTCTTGAAGACACTGATCCACCTAGAACCCTCCAACCATTTTCAGCTGAAGATGTCAAGAATTGCATCATATTCTTGCAGGATCTGAGCTCCATTAACTCAAGTGAACCTGCACTTGCTTTGCTCACAACCCCACTTAATGGGGCAGAGTTCTTTGCACACAATACCACACCAGAAGCTCCAAAGAAGTAAGCAGAGCGAATAATTGCCCCCAAATTCTGAGGATCAGTAACCTCGTCTAAAGCCACCCAAAGAGGACCCTTATCTTCCTCAATGGAAACTGGCTCCAACTCCTTCATATTTACCATTTCCAGTGGTGAAGCATCCAGGACCAAGCCTTGATGAGGCCTATTATCAACAACCATGTTCAGATCATGCTTCGACACCTCTTTTATGCTTAAGCCAATCTTTTCCACCATCTTCATAACTTTCTCAAAACCCTTCTTGTCCTTCTTCTTTCTATTATTCACGCTCAAATCTAACCCTTCCTGAACATACAGGGCGTATAATTCTCTTCTCCCAGCTGATAATGCAGCTAAAACGGGACCAACTCCATAAATCCCTTCTCCAACTATTTTTGGCAAAGTTGATTCTTTAGCCTCTTTCCATGTCTTCCTACCCCAATTTTCCTGTTTATTCCATCTCCGGACCTCCGGTCTGTCAGACCCATGTTTTTTCTCGACAATCTTGTTGAACTTATTTTGAATGTTATACCACCTAGGTTCATTAACATCATCAACCTCTCCCAGTTCTTCAGTCTCTTCCAGGCCTTCAACGCTTTCATCTTTATTTTTATAGTCACTTCGTAGACCTTCAAATTTTCTACTTTCCCTGAATTCCACAGTAGATGCACCACCTTTTAGAAACTCTTCTGCTGATTCCTCCCACGGAGACCTGCTAGTTTTCATCGTCACATTTTTCTCCAATTTTTTCTCTTCTCGGGCCTTAGATTTGGCTAACCAAGGAAGGGTCTTTCCACCTCCTTCTACAACCTTTCCTGAATATGAACTAGAAAAACTTCTGTTTCTAAATAGCAAATAACTCCGCAAAACATTTCTTACACAATACCCCACCTCACGTGAAGTTTCAAAGCGATGCTCGACTAAACTATTCCTGCGTCCTAACGAATAGAACTGTTTGTGGGTTTTGAGACTAGACTCAAGGGCTGGACGATATCCAGCTATCAAAGATAGGGGCATTAGGGTGTGAAGTTTCCTCTGCATTTTCGGGGGCTGTGAGGAAATCCTAAAAGCTAAAGGAAATGCTTGGGCTTTTGCCATGGTACAGCAGCAGTAAGTGAGAAATTTCAAATAAATTTTCAATTATGAAGCAATCAAGATTTATAAAAACATACACCGATAGTTCAATTAAGAAGAACAACGGCTAACAAGTACATACCCCCTTACTTTCCGGCCATGATTTGGCTACTTTTGCCTCGGAGATTTTAGAAGTGTTTATCGGCGTTTTGGAAACGAACGCGGCAGGCAGGAAGCAGAAGGGCAATTTTTATCAGGAGACGGAACGTCGTCGTATCATTATGGTTCATTCATATTTGAGCTAGTCTATATTATAGGTTAATTTCACTAATGGCCATTAATTGTACACTTTGGCCACTACGTTTGTCAGCCGTTCATCGTTTAACAAAAAATCCAAAGGTTACAAATGGTTTGACAACACCATGTCCAGTTACTACGTCCAAATGTAAAGCACCTCTATTAAAATTATAATTTATTATTATTGTTATTATTTTATTTTTTTTTATAACCGTGGATGTTCGGACCACCTTTCGTGCACCTCGACTAATCCAACGGGACCCTGAAATTTACGACCGGGTACTCACCTCAGTGGCCCTGAGAGAAGTTGAACTGGTGACCATTGAGGAGCAAACCAAGACCTGATCAATTGAGCTATCCCTCCGGATTTTATTATTATTTTTTATTAATTACACATTTTTCAATAAAATAATATTATAAATAAACCCAAAACTTTTCATTCTTTTTTAATCACACGTTCTTTAAAAAATTACTATTCCAAAATACATTTTTCCCAAATTCTTATTATAATGAGATTCAAACAAGGGCTAAATATCATATTCATGATTGAAACTTTTCTACAATAATTATAGACATTGTTATCCTATTCGAAAATAAAAATCCTCAAATATAAAATGAAATCAATCATGATCTTAATTTCAAAAACGGTTTATCGGCACAAAACGTCTCTACGTTTGACTTTTAGTGTGCAAAATTATCTACCTTTTAATTTTTTTCACTTTTATCCATATTTCCATGTTTCATTATGAAAAAGCCCTTCTATCCATCTGTTGTTAGTTCTACCAATAAATACACACTTGGAGTCAATTTTATTTTAAAACAGAAGGGTAAAACGGCCAGACAATTTAGAAGAAATCAAACAAATGAAGCAAAATCAAATTTTTTGAATCTGAAATACTTAGTGATGGCAACGGGGCGAGTTCGCTAGTTCTACCAATAAATACACACTTGGAGTCAATTTTATTTTAAAACAGAAGGGTAAAACGGCCAGACAATTTAGAAGAAATCAAACAAATGAAGCAAAATCAAATTTTTTGAATCTGAAATACTTAGTGATGGCAACGGGGCGAGTTCGCTAGTTCTACCAATAAATACACACTTGGAGTCAATTTTATTTTAAAACAGAAGGGTAAAACGGCCAGACAATTTAGAAGAAATCAAACAAATGAAGCAAAATCAAATTTTTTGAATCTGAAATACTTAGTGATGGCAACGGGGCGAGTTCGCTAGTTCTACCAATAAATACACACTTGGAGTCAATTTTATTTTAAAACAGAAGGGTAAAACGGCCAGACAATTTAGAAGAAATCAAACAAATGAAGCAAAATCAAATTTTTTGAATCTGAAATACTTAGTGATGGCAACGGGGCGAGTTCGCTAGTTCTACCAATAAATACACACTTGGAGTCAATTTTATTTTAAAACAGAAGGGTAAAACGGCCAGACAATTTAGAAGAAATCAAACAAATGAAGCAAAATCAAATTTTTTGAATCTGAAATACTTAGTGATGGCAACGGGGCGAGTTCGCTAGTTCTACCAATAAATACACACTTGGAGTCAATTTTATTTTAAAACAGAAGGGTAAAACGGCCAGACAATTTAGAAGAAATCAAACAAATGAAGCAAAATCAAATTTTTTGAATCTGAAATACTTAGTGATGGCAACGGGGCGAGTTCGCTAGTTCTACCAATAAATACACACTTGGAGTCAATTTTATTTTAAAACAGAAGGGTAAAACGGCCAGACAATTTAGAAGAAATCAAACAAATGAAGCAAAATCAAATTTTTTGAATCTGAAATACTTAGTGATGGCAACGGGGCGAGTTCGCTAGTTCTACCAATAAATACACACTTGGAGTCAATTTTATTTTAAAACAGAAGGGTAAAACGGCCAGACAATTTAGAAGAAATCAAACAAATGAAGCAAAATCAAATTTTTTGAATCTGAAATACTTAGTGATGGCAACGGGGCGAGTTCGCTAGTTCTACCAATAAATACACACTTGGAGTCAATTTTATTTTAAAACAGAAGGGTAAAACGGCCAGACAATTTAGAAGAAATCAAACAAATGAAGCAAAATCAAATTTTTTGAATCTGAAATACTTAGTGATGGCAACGGGGCGAGTTCGCTAGTTCTACCAATAAATACACACTTGGAGTCAATTTTATTTTAAAACAGAAGGGTAAAACGGCCAGACAATTTAGAAGAAATCAAACAAATGAAGCAAAATCAAATTTTTTGAATCTGAAATACTTAGTGATGGCAACGGGGCGAGTTCGCTAGTTCTACCAATAAATACACACTTGGAGTCAATTTTATTTTAAAACAGAAGGGTAAAACGGCCAGACAATTTAGAAGAAATCAAACAAATGAAGCAAAATCAAATTTTTTGAATCTGAAATACTTAGTGATGGCAACGGGGCGAGTTCGCTAGTTCTACCAATAAATACACACTTGGAGTCAATTTTATTTTAAAACAGAAGGGTAAAACGGCCAGACAATTTAGAAGAAATCAAACAAATGAAGCAAAATCAAATTTTTTGAATCTGAAATACTTAGTGATGGCAACGGGGCGAGTTCGCTAGTTCTACCAATAAATACACACTTGGAGTCAATTTTATTTTAAAACAGAAGGGTAAAACGGCCAGACAATTTAGAAGAAATCAAACAAATGAAGCAAAATCAAATTTTTTGAATCTGAAATACTTAGTGATGGCAACGGGGCGAGTTCGCTAGTTCTACCAATAAATACACACTTGGAGTCAATTTTATTTTAAAACAGAAGGGTAAAACGGCCAGACAATTTAGAAGAAATCAAACAAATGAAGCAAAATCAAATTTTTTGAATCTGAAATACTTAGTGATGGCAACGGGGCGAGTTCGCTAGTTCTACCAATAAATACACACTTGGAGTCAATTTTATTTTAAAACAGAAGGGTAAAACGGCCAGACAATTTAGAAGAAATCAAACAAATGAAGCAAAATCAAATTTTTTGAATCTGAAATACTTAGTGATGGCAACGGGGCGAGTTCGCTAGTTCTACCAATAAATACACACTTGGAGTCAATTTTATTTTAAAACAGAAGGGTAAAACGGCCAGACAATTTAGAAGAAATCAAACAAATGAAGCAAAATCAAATTTTTTGAATCTGAAATACTTAGTGATGGCAACGGGGCGAGTTCGCTAGTTCTACCAATAAATACACACTTGGAGTCAATTTTATTTTAAAACAGAAGGGTAAAACGGCCAGACAATTTAGAAGAAATCAAACAAATGAAGCAAAATCAAATTTTTTGAATCTGAAATACTTAGTGATGGCAACGGGGCGAGTTCGCTAGTTCTACCAATAAATACACACTTGGAGTCAATTTTATTTTAAAACAGAAGGGTAAAACGGCCAGACAATTTAGAAGAAATCAAACAAATGAAGCAAAATCAAATTTTTTGAATCTGAAATACTTAGTGATGGCAACGGGGCGAGTTCGCTAGTTCTACCAATAAATACACACTTGGAGTCAATTTTATTTTAAAACAGAAGGGTAAAACGGCCAGACAATTTAGAAGAAATCAAACAAATGAAGCAAAATCAAATTTTTTGAATCTGAAATACTTAGTGATGGCAACGGGGCGAGTTCGCTAGTTCTACCAATAAATACACACTTGGAGTCAATTTTATTTTAAAACAGAAGGGTAAAACGGCCAGACAATTTAGAAGAAATCAAACAAATGAAGCAAAATCAAATTTTTTGAATCTGAAATACTTAGTGATGGCAACGGGGCGAGTTCGCTAGTTCTACCAATAAATACACACTTGGAGTCAATTTTATTTTAAAACAGAAGGGTAAAACGGCCAGACAATTTAGAAGAAATCAAACAAATGAAGCAAAATCAAATTTTTTGAATCTGAAATACTTAGTGATGGCAACGGGGCGAGTTCGCTAGTTCTACCAATAAATACACACTTGGAGTCAATTTTATTTTAAAACAGAAGGGTAAAACGGCCAGACAATTTAGAAGAAATCAAACAAATGAAGCAAAATCAAATTTTTTGAATCTGAAATACTTAGTGATGGCAACGGGGCGAGTTCGCTAGTTCTACCAATAAATACACACTTGGAGTCAATTTTATTTTAAAACAGAAGGGTAAAACGGCCAGACAATTTAGAAGAAATCAAACAAATGAAGCAAAATCAAATTTTTTGAATCTGAAATACTTAGTGATGGCAACGGGGCGAGTTCGCTAGTTCTACCAATAAATACACACTTGGAGTCAATTTTATTTTAAAACAGAAGGGTAAAACGGCCAGACAATTTAGAAGAAATCAAACAAATGAAGCAAAATCAAATTTTTTGAATCTGAAATACTTAGTGATGGCAACGGGGCGAGTTCGCTAGTTCTACCAATAAATACACACTTGGAGTCAATTTTATTTTAAAACAGAAGGGTAAAACGGCCAGACAATTTAGAAGAAATCAAACAAATGAAGCAAAATCAAATTTTTTGAATCTGAAATACTTAGTGATGGCAACGGGGCGAGTTCGCTAGTTCTACCAATAAATACACACTTGGAGTCAATTTTATTTTAAAACAGAAGGGTAAAACGGCCAGACAATTTAGAAGAAATCAAACAAATGAAGCAAAATCAAATTTTTTGAATCTGAAATACTTAGTGATGGCAACGGGGCGAGTTCGCTAGTTCTACCAATAAATACACACTTGGAGTCAATTTTATTTTAAAACAGAAGGGTAAAACGGCCAGACAATTTAGAAGAAATCAAACAAATGAAGCAAAATCAAATTTTTTGAATCTGAAATACTTAGTGATGGCAACGGGGCGAGTTCGCTAGTTCTACCAATAAATACACACTTGGAGTCAATTTTATTTTAAAACAGAAGGGTAAAACGGCCAGACAATTTAGAAGAAATCAAACAAATGAAGCAAAATCAAATTTTTTGAATCTGAAATACTTAGTGATGGCAACGGGGCGAGTTCGCTAGTTCTACCAATAAATACACACTTGGAGTCAATTTTATTTTAAAACAGAAGGGTAAAACGGCCAGACAATTTAGAAGAAATCAAACAAATGAAGCAAAATCAAATTTTTTGAATCTGAAATACTTAGTGATGGCAACGGGGCGAGTTCGCTAGTTCTACCAATAAATACACACTTGGAGTCAATTTTATTTTAAAACAGAAGGGTAAAACGGCCAGACAATTTAGAAGAAATCAAACAAATGAAGCAAAATCAAATTTTTTGAATCTGAAATACTTAGTGATGGCAACGGGGCGAGTTCGCTAGTTCTACCAATAAATACACACTTGGAGTCAATTTTATTTTAAAACAGAAGGGTAAAACGGCCAGACAATTTAGAAGAAATCAAACAAATGAAGCAAAATCAAATTTTTTGAATCTGAAATACTTAGTGATGGCAACGGGGCGAGTTCGCTAGTTCTACCAATAAATACACACTTGGAGTCAATTTTATTTTAAAACAGAAGGGTAAAACGGCCAGACNAAATTGAGGGTATTTTGGTCATTTTACACTGAAAAATAGTGAAAATGATGTTTTCCACACTGAAACGTTGAAATAGGGGCGAAAATGCAAAAAAATGAAACGTTGGGACGTTTTGCACACTAATTGTCAAACGTAGGGACGTTTTGTGTTAATAAGCCTTTTATATATAATCCACAAACTCGAGCTTAATCATTTATTTTTGAACCGCGAACTTGTAATCTTAAAATTTTCACAGTTTATTTTGTATATTAATGATAATTCGTGATTAGACTAAACGTATCCTTAATAATTGCCTTTTGTTGACATGTGTGCACTTTAATGTTGGTGATATATACCCTTGTTCTAGATCGCTTGTTTGAATATGTCTTTTCGTACTCGAGGCTGTGATTACTCTTTTGGATGGCTGAGATTAAGTCCGTTGAGATTCAACTGTTACAATGCATTTTTTAAAGAGTAATGCTACACTTACAAAGTGGGGATTCTCACAGTCACAGATCACACACAAAGGGGGCGGGAAAAATTTGAACCAATTTTTAATCAGGTCGGGACCCACCTCATGTCAAGGTCGGTAAGAGATCTATGAACCGACCCTCTGTTACATTTGGTTTAATCCTTTTTTAAAACCTATATATATTGCGCTTTCAGTCATTGATTCTTCTTTAAAGCAAAAATGTTCTTTAGTTCTTTCACAATCGTTGATTTTTTGAAAGAATTAGCTTACCTTGCATTATTTCATAGGGGCACTCAAAATATTTTTAATGATCTTTCATAGTCTATATTGGTTCCACTGTACTTTCCTGATGTGTACTCCTGAATTCTTTTATCTGGAGATCATACGATTGAACGTAACTTTGAGATTAACATAACTTCCATTTTGTCGTGTTATTATTAAATAACTATGATTCAGAGGCTGGTGGAAATAATTTAGAGGATGGCCAATTTGCCATTTTTTCATTTTCCACGTATAAGCATCTAGGAGAAATTACCCAAGGTGAAGAGGGGTTGGACCTCATTGACTGCTGCACCATGAGGCATGAGCTATCAAACAATCACATTACATTTCGCCAAATTTGATTCCACCAAAATGCTTTCGATCTGTCTTCACTTACATCACGATTCAAGCAACCCCAGAAGTTAGAAAGAACCATGAAATGTATTACCTAGTGTTAGATTAGTTTTCATATGAATGTATTCGTTTGATTTTGTAACATTTCTTTACATTTACACTTTTTTATCTTATGCTTGAATTGACTAAGGACTCGGCAATATTATAACTAGTTGGGATTTTTACTTAACAATTATCTTAGGAGTTTAATTTTTTCGGATTTACTTTTCTATGACAATACTTAAATACATTCCGTTCCCGGAAATGTTTAAGGAGTTTGCCATCTTCATCCGTGAGCTTCTATGTTCTTAACCCATATACTTCAACTACTGTGTATGGTCCTTTCCATTTCGGACCTAATGAATCGGAATTTATTTCTTTGTCTACGACAAAAGTTTTCTTTAAAATCAAATCTCCTACTTTTTTATCCAAACCTTAGAATTGAAGTGTCTTTCCATTTTCCTTCGATATATAGCGAGCTTCATTTGGAAATCATTTCATTTTTCTTCCATAAGATCTAAGTTCATGTTCATAACTTCTTCATTTTGTTCTCCGTTGTAACCTATTTTCCTTGCCAAACTTAGGCCAATTTCCTTTGGAACTATGCCTCCGTCCCATAGGACAGGGAGAAAGGAGTGTCTCCATTGGCAGTTTTGGCAGTGGTGCGATATGACCATGAGATTAGCGGTAATTCATTAGTCCATAATCCTTTTGCCTTTTTGAACTTTCTTTTCAAAATACTTTTTAATATTTTGTTTACTGCTTCTACCTGTCCATTAGTTTATGGGTATTATGGAGTGGAGAAGTGTCTACGAATCCCCAATTCGTCACACAAGACTCTC
>CAIGRF010270954.1:1502-11523 GCA_903798235.1 Fraxinus ornus
TGAGGTTTCTCAAGATAACTTCAAGCAATTTCAATGTTTCGTTTCCACTCTTGAGAGAAACTTTTTACTTTAGGGGACTTGGTACTTTGATCGATATCCACAATATGAGGGAGTGACAGTTGCTGGTTAGTAGCAATCTAAAAAGGACTCTTATTGGTGGAAGTGCTCTTTTGAGTATTGAAACACATCTGAGCCGCATCCAAAAGTTTCAATCAATTTTTCTGTAAAATAAAGATAAAGTGCCGAAAATATTATTGCAGCATAAAATTGAAGTACGCCGTCTGTCCGTCAGATTGTGGTTGAAAACTAGAGCTCATGCTCAAAGTTGAACAACGAAGTTTGAACAACTCAATCCAAAATATGCCAGTAAATTGAGGATCTCGATCACTGACGATGTCCTTAGGCAGTGCTCAGTATTTGACAATATGTTTGAAGAAGAGTTAAGATATCTCTTTAGCTTATACATAATGAAAGTTGCATATTTTGATAGACGGTCTACCAGGACGACGATGGTGCCAAAATCTCCAACTTTTGGCAATCCAAAAATGTAGTCCATCGATACATTCTTGAATGGTCTAGTTGGGATAGAAAGGGGCTCAAGCAAGCCAGCCTTTTTCTGATGATTCGTCTTATCTTGCTGATAAATAAGACATGTTTTTACATAAGTTGCAATGTGGTCCCACATTTGAGACCAGTAGAACGCACGTTGTAGTAATGCAAAAGTGTATTCCTCTCCAGGATGCCCTACCCAAATCGTGTCGTGACATTCCATAATTAGTGATTTCCTCGAATCTCCACCCTTAGGAACATCAAGAAGGTCTCATTTAGTGTTCACTTAGCCTCCATCGACCAAAATTGATGAGTTTTACCCTACTGAATGAGGTGGACTAAATATTGAGTAGCGGGTTCTTATCCAAAAGTACCCGAATTTGGTCCTTTGTGTTTAGGGCAGCCATAGAGCAAATAGTGGCCAAGTCGGCTTGGCGACTAAGAGTATCGACAACATGATTACTAGATCTAGGATGATAATCTAGCATAAAATTGAACTCTGAAAAAAGTTCTTGCCAACGAGTCTGTTTATTTGATAGTCTCGGTTGGGACATGAAGTGACAAACCACAGTGTTATCTGTCTTCACAATAAATGGAGATCCAAGCAAATAGTGACGCTATCCCCTAAGGCAATGGACTGCCGCCAACAACTCATTTTCATGAGCCGAGTAATGACGTTCTACTTGATTCAGCTTCCGGCTCTCATACGCTACCGAATGTCCTTTTTGCATAAGGACTCCATCAAGTACCAAGTCTGAAGCATCAGTATGCACTTCGAAAGGTTTAATCATATCCGGTAAGGTTAACATCGAGGTTCGTCCACATAGATTTCTTCAACTTTTAGAAAGTATTTTTGCATTGGGATGACCATTCCCAATCCTTATCCTTCTTTGTCAATTCGATAAGTGGTAGTGCAATTTCTGAATACCCTTTCACAAATCTTCAATAGTAATTGCATAACCCGAGAAATGAACGTACATCGTGGACATTCTTTGATGGTTGCCAATAATTGATGGCTATAACATTCTTCGAATCCATGCGTATTTTGCCTTGCTCGATAATGTGACCCAAGAAGCTGATAGACGTCTGAGCAAATGAGCATTTAGACGGTTTGACATAGAGTTCATTCTCTCGTAGCCGATTGAAAACCTGCCTCACATGTTGCACATGTTCCTCCAATGTCTCGCTATATATGACTATGTCGTCCCGGTACATCACTACAAAATCGTCTAAGAAATCATGAAGTACCCGATTGATCATCGTACAAAACGTTGCCGAAGCATTTTTTAAGCCAAAGGTATCACTTTGAATTCAAAGGCTCCATATCTGGTTACCACAGTAGTCTTTGCTTCATCTCCCTCCTTGATCAGAACTTTCCAGTATCCGAACCTGAGATCAATCTTTATATAGTATCTAGCTTGACTTAGTCGGTCGAAGCAATCGGCGACTAGCGGAATAGGATAACTATTCTTTACGGAGATCTTGTTTAAAGCTCAATAGTCACTGCATATTCTAAGAGAACGATCGGCATTTTCTAAAACAACACAAGAGCTTCATATGGTGATTTCGCGGGCACGATAATCCCACTTTCCAACATTTCTCCAAACTGTTTCCGGAGCTCTTCAAGCTCCGGCTGAGACATACGGTAGGGTGCCCTGACGGGAGGTTTCGTACCTGGAATTAGTTCAATCTCATGATCAATTGCCCTCCTTGGCGGCAATTTCTTTGGTAACTCATCCGACATGATGTCCAAAAATTCCTTAAAGAGCCTCCGATAGGTTTTGGAATAGGGCAGTCGCCTTTTCGATCTTCTCTAATCGAAGAATACACAAAAATAAGGGTTCATTCCTTTTGAAGCCTTTACCAAATTGCATGGCCAAGATACTCTTCTAGCCATTTTTCTGGCTTGTGTGGTGATGACGCACGATTTACTACACATCATCATTAACAAGTCGAAATATGGCAACATTGCTGACTTAGCATCCCGAAGAAATTCCAATCCCAGAATGAGCTTGAAATTCGTCCTTCCTTCGAAAGGATATGTTTTGATTGACACCGATTTCGCTACTCCTGCTATTGGTAAAGCAGCGGAGTTGATTGCTTTGACCTTCCCATTACCTTTTTCCAGAACAAGTCCGAGCCACTCTACTTTGGTACTTGAAAGGTAGTTATAGGTAGCGCTAGTATCTACTATAGTTCTGATTATCTTTCTATTGATCTTCACATCAATGTACATTAGGTCTTTCGCCCTGCAAATATAAGCCTTCGATTCTTCCGTCATTACCTCTTTCGAGGGGACATCTTTCTTTTAGTAACCCGGTGCGACAATGTATTGCACCGATGTGAGAATGCACCAACTACAGCCTCATCGTCTTTGGAGTCAGTCTTACCATGACAGCTAGCTTGTGGAGCATCTTGCTTTGAACTCATTCCGCCACTTACTAGTTGATAATATGCATTCACCATCCATTTTTTAGGACACTCTACCACCCGATGGGGTCCTTCACATAAGAAGCACATCAATTTAGGAGCGGCATCAGATTTGTCCTTCGTTGCTTTTCATTTGTTCTAGTTGTTACTGCTGCTACGGTTATAGAATCCTTGATGGCTATTTGGACAGTTTCCCTGCAAGTTACTCTGATGGGTTCCTTGATAGACTCCTCCCTTATTATGATAGTAACACTCTCCCCCAGTTGTTTCTATTGATCATACATCAATATACATTAGGTCTTTCGCCCTGCAAATGCGAGCCTTCGATTCTTCTGTCATTACCTCTTTCGAAGGGACATCTTTCTTTTAGTAACCCGGTGCGACAATATATTGTACCGATGTGAGAATGCACCAACTATAACCTCATCGTCTTTGGAGTCAGTCTTACCATGACAGCTAGCTTGTGGGGCCATCTTGCTTTGAACTCATTCCGCCACTTGCTAGTTGACAATATGCATTCACCATCCTTTTTTTAGGACACTCTACCACCCGATGAGTCCTTCACATAAGAAGCACATCAATTAGGAGCGGCATCAGATTTTCCCTCTGTTGCTTTTCAATTGTTCTAGTTGTTACTGTTGCTACCGTTATAGATTCCTTGAAAGCTATTTGGATAGTTTCCCTGCAAGTTACTCTGATGGGTTCCTTGATAGACTCGTCCCTTAGTATAAGAGTAACACTCTCCCCCATTTGAGTTTGAGCTAGGTCTATAAGGTTCGTTTCCACCTCCAACAACTTGATTATTCCTTGAAGGCCGATATTTTATTGATTCCGGCTGATAGTCACTTAAACATTCGACGGCTCCCATAGCCGAGCTCAAATCAGTAGCCTTCTGTCTCTGAATTTTCGTACGTGTCCACGGTTTCAATCCTCACATGAAGGTGAATAGCTTATCACTTTTTGACATATCTCGAATATTCAGCATGTCTTGAAAAGGCTTTCACGTACTCCCTGATAGAGCTTGTATGTTTCGGTTTCGTAGTGCCCGACCACATTTTTTGGAAAAAAATGAGATATGATCGCTTCCTTGAGGAGATCCCAAGAATCTATTCGAACCCTGTTAGACTAAATATCAACATACTTTGTCCGTCACCATAGTTTTACATCTCCCCCAAGATACATGGTAGCTGTTGAGACCTTTCTTAATTCGTCTTTAATCGAGGCCATAAGAAAATATTGTTCCATATCAAACAAAAAGTTCTCAACTTCTTTTACATTGCATACCCCTCCGTAGATACACGGTTCCGAAATTCTGAGCTTGTGAACATGCTCTTGTGCGGGGGCTTGCCTATTACCAATCACGCGTTGAAATACTAGTAATTAAGCTTTCAACGTTTCCATTTCATCATGTAGATCAGGTACGATAGCAACAGCTTCAGCCATTATCGCGCAAGCACTTCGAATTTCATCCAGTTGGGTTACAATTCACAAATTTCCGTCTCTGCCACATCAACTTTTTCCTCGAGGCCCTTCACGGTATAGCACAACCTAGTAGCTGTATGATCAAGCGCATCCACGCTGTTTCGTATTCCTCCTTTGAGGATCAACCTCTTCTGTAGTGTTTGATGTAATCGGATCCATAGCTTTCTTATCGAAGGTTGTGAGCCGCAGCTCTGATACCAACTTTCTGATACCAACTTTCAAGAGGTGCCTTTCTTCTTGGCATAGAAAGGAACACCATTCGGCAGTAATCTGCTTCGGTAAATTGCCTTCAACCTTCTCTCGGTCGTTTCGGGATGTAAGAAATTTTGATTACAATTTGTAAAAAGCTTGCAACATAAAATTGAGATGTATTAGAAGTAAATTAATCATTGATTGCTTAAAAGGTAGAAATTACAATTGATAAAAGCAGGAAATTACAATGGCTAATGTAGGGGACGAACACTAGAAAGATTGCAAGATTTTTGAAATAATGTGCAGTAGAAGTTGGACAAACTGTGGCTGCGATTGGGTCAAAGGGCTGAAGTAAAGCTGCGGTCCTTGCATGTGTGTGTGGAAAGAGCCTTCATACTATACATGATTACACGCTTTCAAAGTGAAATCATATATAAAATGGTCATTGTCTTTATCATTTTTCAATGTGGGACAACTCACATAATTTTCTCTTCAACATAAAACCATCTTCCAATGCATAAACTTTGAGCTTCAATATCTCATTCACCCGAGCATCAATTTTGGAAAGTAAATACATGGTTTCGATGTTCTCACAGAGGAAAACACAAATCAGCTTTGATCTTCCAAAATGAACGAATGGGACTATTCAAAATTATGCCAAAACTAGCCCACTAGCCATTTTTTTCCAACTATAAATTTAGTCTGTGTATTATCGGAGTTAGTTGGAGTTGAAAAGGACAAAATTCAAACAAATTTTTATTTTCCCGTTCTTTACAATTTAATATTTCAGATAAGGTATTTAACACAACCTGAGTCTTCTCGCCAGAAGTAGCCAGTTGATTTTCCAAGCCGGTTGCTTGCTAGAAGAGGGCCGATGGGTAAAAAGTCTGGATATGAAGCAAATGTTCCTGACTCCAACCAATTTGACGAGTTGCAGATCAACCTTTCTGCCAATTTTGTTGGCTCTATAATGTTTAAGAACAATTTGAAGAGGAGTTTTCGTTGCACTTCATCATGTATACAGTTCCAATGGAAATCAGTTGTTTTTATGAAAGGCATTGTTGGCGAAAGTTGAATACTCTGCTTTTTCATGGGTTGTCCTGAAAAATTCAGCATTGTATTAGTATAAAAATAAGAGAGAGAAAAAGAAATCACAGGATCTTTCCAATGAAAAGAACAAGAAAATAATAAATCCATTTCCAGAATGTGAGCATATTTACATAAGAGCTATGTGGGCAGTCTCTCAGAAATATCAAAAATCAAAAATGTAGTGTTGCTAAGTTCCCATTTCAATGGTGAATCGTGTTCTATATGGTTCAGCAAAGCTTTTTTCTTTGGTGATGGTTCCAAGTTATCCCATGCCTGCAAACGAAAGCCGGGGCTAAGTCTCCGCTTTTCCCTCCTGCTTGAGATTTAGTTCTTCGAGTAAAATCACCTTTAGAGAGAAACCGTGTGGTAGAATATCTACAAAGGATGGAGGGATACAAGTCGTAAGATTCGTTAGTATTGGGAGAACGCGAGGTGAAATATGGTCAGTGGTCCATTTTGGACGAGGTACTGCATGGGGTCGTATCGAAAAATATGTTGGTGCGGCCTTGACTGTGGCAGGTTCTTATGCAATTGCCTCCCCAATGGGGACAGTTGTGTTTTTTCGCAAATGGGCGATGGATCCACGGCTTTGTAAATTCAAACGGCTTGCTGGACATGGTTTGCCAGATGACCATTTAGATCTCCTGCCGGTAGAAAGATAACTGGAGAAGGAGTGCAGGAAAGAGAGAGTGTGAGGGAGAATGAAAGACAGAGAGATGGTGGTCAAACTCGACGGCTCCTGGCCAGGCGAGCAGCTAATTAGGTTGTCGATTGCATTGGTTTCCCGCCAGTGAAGCGACCAAACTCCTCGTGGCCCATAATTTGGATGAGCGGATGCTTGAATTGGTTAGTAATTGTGGTTAGCTAAAAATCGCGTCCCATCACTACGATAACAATAATTCTATTTAAGACAAGGGTTTACTAGGAAAATGTAAATTCGAAAAAAAACAGAGAACCAAGAACAGGAAGAAAGAGAGATTCCACCACTATGACTATGAGAAGAGTTATATATTTTATCTCAAACCCCGAGCATACCCACAAGACACATATTAGGGGACAGCAACAGAGTATATCCAAACTGATGTTTTTCACAATGTACGTGTGATAAATGAGATTTCAAAGGATTTTCAAGTCTCCAAATATTAACAAAGATGTTGATTAACTTTTCTCTTTGACATGGACAAACAAACCCACCTCTACGAATACGAGACAGAGAAGTTCGAATCCTTAAACCAGGACAAAAATAAAAAGTTTAAACAAATCTCTCAGAGAAACTCCTACTGTTCT
Source organism: Fraxinus ornus (assembly GCA_903798235.1). Lineage (NCBI taxonomy): Eukaryota > Viridiplantae > Streptophyta > Magnoliopsida > Lamiales > Oleaceae > Fraxinus > Fraxinus ornus. Next base: position 8,532 of record CAIGRF010270954.1, read on the forward strand.
TTTGGAGAATACGCAAAATTATACGAAATGGTGACCTACTTGAAGTGGAAATACAAAAGTATGACAGGATTTATCGTTATGTATGCTTTAAACTGTACTCACCATTACTATCGAGGATTCCATCTTCAACCAGACTCGGAATACTGAAAATCAGTGAAATAAAGCTGCGGCTGCTGGCCAAAAAGCTGCTTTCTTGATTCTCATTTCCTCCGCAACCTCCAGAGCCCATGCCATGGTGGCATCAGCAATTACACAGCTGACTTTATCACTTTCGGAGCCATTTATCCGATCAATGAGAGCCATAAGCTCACCCGGCATAACATCAAAAATTGATCCCCACAACTTCGTGCCGTCACTTCTGTCATCAGAGGGTTTTAACCCATCAGGTAACGAAACCATTTGTATGAGTTCTGGAAAACTGTCTGTCTCCGACAATGCTTTCATAACTCGTTCATGATTGAACTCTGTGTTGACAAACGTGACCTTGAAATCGTGTGTTGCTAAATTGAGAGCGAGCTCCATAGCGGGAATCACATGGCCTTGTGCTGGAAATGGTATAATCAAAATATGAGGGTTTCTCATTGTTTTTCCTTTTTTTTTTCTCCCTTGAATGTTGATGATTCTCAATCCTATTTGAGCTCGTTGACAGCCTCGTGGATAACGCCAGTTTCAATTATGGAATATGCTACTTCTACATAATTCTATGTACACATAATGATGTCTACACAGTTATATGTGTCAAAATCTGATATTATTTGGTGTTAAAAAAATAATGACCATGATAGATGCCATGTGGGAGAATATATAAAAGAAAATACATATGTAGCATAATTATTGAAATTTTGCCACGTATAATTTCTCTAAACCAAGTGGTATCCGCAGCATTTGTACGCTTTAATGAGATTCACATGCTAGACCAACTAGAGACTGAATCGTTTTTGTCTTCACCTAGCAAATAATGGAGGCAAATTAATTATTCTTGTCCATGTTTACAAAGAATATGCAAAAAATTGAAAAATATATTTTGTTTTTGGTTTCTAGTTTTAGATGAATAGACCTGTGCAAACTCATGAACCACTTTTAAGTTGCCAACATATTCCCTATTAAAAAATATATCCAAACTTCTAGAAAATAATTGCTATTGAATAGAGAATAATTAAATAGTATACATATTTGAAAACTTGAGAAAGGAGTCAAGTCGCTTGATGTCTTAGCATGTTTGGCTGCGGCCTAAGAAAAAAGAGTTATCTTATAGGTAAAACAAGTAGTTTTAAAAAGTTTATATGGTTGGATACGATGTGCTTATAAGTGTGATAATAACATATGGTTGGATGGATGTGTTTGCTCGTAAAATAAAATACGTATCCTGAGAGTATTTTATTCAAGAATTAAAGCTAAGTCGTGTGTCGTACAAAGTCACTAAATCATCTTTATAAAACGTTTCATGATTTGTGGGTCCATTATTTTAAATAACATTTCCTTGGATCAATGGTAAATGTTAAGAAAGTGAGCGCCAATTTGGTAATTCGTTTGGTCAATGATGCAAGCGGATACGTTCAGCCACTCAACGATTTTAGAATTCAAAGAATAATATTACTTTTTTAAGCAGAAATGAGCCACTTAGTTGAACTCTTGGGTAAAGCCCTTGAACCCTCTAGTTTTGTGGCCACATTCCATTGTTTGGAGCTATCAAATTGAAATTTTTATTATTCCGACTGAAATTAATAATTAAAAGAAAAAGGGCTGCTGCTGGGAATATATATGCACAAACGGGCTGCTATTGATACACACACGCATGCACACACACATAAAAAAAAGGCGACTGCAAGGAGAGAGATGTATACACAAAAAACGGACGCAAAGAGGGAAAAAAAGTTTAAATTCTTTTCTAGATCCTTATTCAAAGAATCCGGTCATATATTCAAAGACAATTTCTTGTGTTTATTTTTACATGAGTAAATAATTTTCATATTAGGGCAAACAATGTAGTTGACTTGTAATTTTTTATTCTTCTATTCAAGATTTTGATGATTTATTCATATATGAGTTGGTTTTATTATGAATTAATACATTGAATTAATTGATCACTGATTTGATAATTATGTGAGTTTCTTACAGAGATGCGAGTTTGAGATTTAGACCATATAGTAAAATTCAATAAATTAGTATAACACATAGAGACACATATATTAACTATTGCGGTCATCATATGAATTCTTAGAACTAGCGTTTAGTTTAACTAAAGTTGATTCACATAGAGATATGAAATTTAATCAGTTAAATATGCTCAATGAGAACTTGAGAGAATGAATAAAATAGAAGAATTCGATCGAACAATACATTATGTTATGAATATTGAATTAAGAACTAAGGTGATCAATAGATGAAATTGTTATGCCCAAATATTTATCCAATATTTGAATCTTCAATCAACCGTTGTTTGCAAAATTTTGATATTATCAAGTAGTTCAAAATAGTTACGTATAAAAAAATAATCGCAACTATCATAATTCCTTATTTGCTTTTATCAAATACGAGTTAGGAAATTTATATTAAGACCTAAAGTATAGGTGACCGATGTGATAGGCATAATTAAAAGTAGAATTATGTGATTCATTTAATTACTCATTTTATTTTATATCATGTGGTGTCACTTAAATTAATTTAGTAATACAAGTAGTGCTAAATATCATTACTTATGTACACATCATTTTGATGAGAAACGAGAAATAGGAATTGGAACTTGGAAGATGCTAATGAGGTGTAAATTTTGGCCACTTCATTTATTTTGTTTTCCTTTAATTATCGTTATTAATTGATTAATTTTTAATTTAATTTAATTGACGGATAACTAGTCAATCATTTAGTTTAGCCAAGTAAGCACGGTGCTTAGCATATACAAACTATATATGTCATGTGATGCGCATAATGCTATGTAGGCTGTTGATCACCTTGTCGAAGGTGTTGGTGTGTGAGAGAAGAATTGAGGAAG
>CAIGRF010270964.1:0-16088 GCA_903798235.1 Fraxinus ornus
GAAAGGCCAAATCCAATGCGTGAATGAGTATATATTTCAATCCTCCAGTTGCCAGCTTCTCCTCTTTTTCCCAATTCAGCCACCTCTTTTGACTTCAAAACCAATTTGCTGCCCTCTCTCTTCTCAATTGGCTATTGTGTGTGTATATAATATATATTCCAGCAGCTTCTCAATTTTTCTTCCCTTCTTCGTTCGTTCAATTCTGCTCGCTTTTATGGATGCCGCTCTCTTTTCCCTCGGCATATATATATATATACCTTAATTTTACCCAAAGTTCTTCTCTTTTAATTCATCCAATAGAAATCCAATTTGAGGCCCAATAAACTCTAATATCTAATTAAATTCGTTCTTTTTTTCAAACCCAAAAACTTTCATGTACTGCAATTTAATCCTTAAAATAAATTTATTTGTTCAACCCATGCCAATTTAGTCCTCATACTTTGGATTTTGCCATTTTTTCGCTATTTTGCATTCTTTTCTTCAATTATCCAATAAACATAAAATTTTACCTACAAAATATAATATAACATAATTTAGGTAGAATTTCATTCAAAAGACAATAAAATATCATGATTTAGCAACACAAATAAGTATAAAAACTACACTTATCACATAGCACTACATATGGTATTGTCATAGACGTGCCTTGTTATTGCTGATTCTGTTGCATGTTGTTCACGAAAATATATTTCAAATTAAAATTACAGCAAGTGCACAGCTCGTTAACAAGTAATAAAGTGGAATGAAGTCCAACTATCATCCCACGGAGATTGATTAGTTCAATTCTAATTATTACAACCTTATCCGAAACAAGAATAATATAATGTATTTGTTTGCGACCAAATTATGAATGAAGTAATCCACTTATGCAATGATTTGTAACTTAACTAACTTAAATGCAAATTATTCTAAATGCAGATTGATATATTTAGTAGATGACAAATGTACTAGAATCCCAAATTCCCATCCAATAATCATTTTTAACCATGTTTTACACATTGACAACACGATTGAATTTGACGAATCAATGTTCCTATTTTATTTAACAATCTCTCTTGAATAATGTTAAACTTACTTTTATATATGACCCAACTATATTTCTTTGATGGATGCAAACGTATAAAAGTGTATGAATTTTTATGAACACTTAAAGATTCACATAAGGTATATCGATATATCGTTATCCCCTATCAGATCATATGACAATTTATATATGTCGAACCTATTTTCTTTCTTTCGAATGCATAAAATAAGTCATCAAATTCACACAACTACCATGCACAATAATCGTGGAGAAAAGAAAATCATATAAATCATTCAATATTCAAAAATGTGTTTTTAATATCAAACATATAAAACTGAAGATTAAAATTCATGTTACATGGTTCACCGTTCTCACAGTACAAAGAAATCTAGTCTAACATGTTATGAAGAAGAAAACAAAGAAATATTGAAAATCGGCATCACCTACCTAAAGCGTGAGTTGAATCTTTGTGTTTCTTGCCTCCTTCCATGCTCCCAAAATCTCTTAGAATATGTTATAATACGTGATAACTATTTCTGGATGGCCCGGGGTATTTAAAAGATATCCCAAGATTTGTTTTCATAAGAGTTGGAATCAAATAAGGAAATCAGAAATTTTCCTCGAAAAATACACTATGCTATAGCATAGTACATTTCAATGCTATAGCATATTTCAACCATGTTCATCTCCGAAAATCCCTGCATCACACCATGCGACCGCATGGAGAGAATAACTTTGCTATAGCATAGTTCAAGTAAAATTTCAGTTTTTGCGTTTTGGTTCCCGAACTCCATTTTCTCGTTTCTTGACCTCTTTTCTTACTTTTTCTTCTTCCAATACTTCATGTCTTTGTTAAATTGGTCTTCGACTCTTTCACATTTTCGTTTCTTCTTCCGAATCGTCCTTTTGGCTTTTTGCACTTTGTCCTTGAACTTTGATTTTCTTACATTTTAGTCCTTTTTCGCTCTTTTTTTTCTAATTCCACCATGTTCATCAACGTTATCCTACGAAACAGAATTTATATAAAATTAAGTCATATTTCGATATATTTACCAATAATTATTCATATTTTGTACCACAAATAAGTATATAAAACGTACTTATCACATGTTGCAACAACATATGGGTAGCACCTTTAATTTTCGTTTATATAATATTATTCAATCCTAATTTGGTTTTCGTCACTTTGAAGTTTGCTAATAGAAGCATTCTGTATTTATTATCTTATCTTCTACTTTATTTCAAAAAAGCTTCATTTTCTTGCCTTTATATAGCGCAAAACATATCGTATTAAATCACAGTAAAAGGCCTATTGAATAAATTCTTTCATCTTGGATTCTCAATCTTGCTATCTAGAGGCTACAAAGGAGGATATTAGAAGATTATGAAAGCTATTTTGGAAAACTTCTACATTTTGACCTATGGTTGATGACTCGTTTTGATTATCACAAACAAAATTGCATTTATCGCTAACAATTGATTTCAAATGTCTTTAGCGTTTATTGAAAACAAATAGAATTGATGTCACGAAGATTCAAGACAGTAGCGATTTGTATACACGATCAAATTAGAATTTAAAGACTTGCAAAAGACGCAAATAAAGATACAAGTCAAAAGAACGAAAAAGTCAAGACGATTAGACATTGTTCAATCATATGTAAAGGTAAAATATTTCAATATTTGGCAATGAATCGAGATGAGCCCAAGTTTTGATGTTATAATCAGGACAAAAACGTTCTACTCGTAAACTACTTTTTAACAAGGTAAAAATTAAAAGAAACGTAATTTTGAAAATATAACAAATACCTTGAAAAATTCTTTTAAAACGTCATCGAGTACTTACATTTGTTAAAAATTAAAACGAGGACGTTTCGGCGTAAAACAGCCGTACCAGACTTCCGATACGTCATACCGGACGTCTGGTATGGTAGTTTTAGCCCCAACGGTCAAAAACTCAACTATTCTGATTTTCTAACACAACAACTAGTTGACCTTCCGGTACAGTAGCGACCGTTCGGTACGATGCGTCCGGTTTCACAGAGTCATGACTGTTTTGTTCCTATAAATACCAACGCACTTTGGATTCAATATATACTATTCTAAGAGCAATAAGTGAGCATTTATTGAGAAAAGTCCTTGGTCTTTATCATTTACTCATCTTTATAAATTGATTTATTTTTGAAAAACATTTGATTATTCTAAACTTAGAAAATTTTCAAATCCAACACTTGAGCTACATTCATTGCTATCTATTAAAGTGTTTTGCTTTCTTCTCTTCTTGTTCTCAACCTTGATTCTATTATTTATTAAGAAGAGAAGATTTCATTTGTAAACTCATTTTGAATTGTGGATCATGTTGAGGTCCCGAAAAGCTCAACGTTGTAAAAGGATTGATGCTACTTAATTGTAAGTCAACGGAAGCATTGTATAGGGTTGGATTGCACCATAAGTCAATTAACATAGTGAAAAAGGCTGTGCTCATGCTGGAGAGCTTGGTAGCGGAGGACATAGATTATTGCATTGAATCGAACCTCCATAACTATATCGTTTGCACTCTCTATCTTTTTTACTTAACGTTTTTATTTTGCTCAAATTACGTTGTTCCACTTACTTATTTGTGTTTGGTTTTCTTCTATTATTTGCTCATTTATTAGATTAAAACTTGATTTATTCACAAAAAGGTTTTAAAACCCAATTTACCTCCCTCTTGGTTAGCCTTTTTTAGGCTTTCACTACCATCTCAGGAACAGACTCAAAAATGAAATGGCCCGATAATTGGGCCAATCTTATAAGATTGTTTTGTTAACTACAAATCCTTCCCAATGATTTACAAAACCCAACGACACCTGAAAAGTGAAACCCCCAATTTTCACTATAGAAAATTCAAAGACCAGCTTTTTGAATGACGAGTAAATTCTTTAATTTTTTCTAATGTTGATTTTTCTAATTTTCGTACGAAATTCGACTAATTTCATTGGTTTTCATAATGGCTTCTAGAGATTATACTCAGTTTGTATAGGCATGAGAGGGTTTGAGAAATGATTCGAGAAAAGATGAATCAGTGGTTGATTCATAAATGGGGCCATATTTAAAAACTTATCAATTTTCATTGTGATAGTAGCTTAGAATTTGAGAGAAATCGATAATTTCTTGTACGAATGACTCCTTTATAGTACTTCGGACAATATTGGCATAATCTTTTGTACGACTAACTCTCTTATTCATAGAAAGCATTTTCTTGCCCTATAGCTGTAGAATCTGTTAATTCATTAAGTATTTCTATTTTATCAGAATAAATTCTACTTGTAGATGCAATATCTTTAGAGATAGATCTTTCGATAACATCTTTAGAATTTAATATTTTTTAAACTCTCATGTAACTGGAGAATTTCATGTTGATATTTACTAACAATCTGTTGAGATGAAGAGGTTTCATCTTCAAGGATTTGTAATCTTTCTTCTAATGACTGCTTTCTAAGATTTAAAATTCTAACAACCTTGGTCATAATTTCACAACTATCACAAAGTTGTATTGATGAAGATAAATATGACGCTTGAGAAGTAGCGGGTTGCATAGTCATAGTGTGTCTAACCTTTTCAGATATATAAAAGTTAAATCCTATCATTTCTCTATAGAAATTTAAAGCTTCTTTTAATGTGTAAAATCCTTTGAAAAGGGGATATGAAAATCTTTCTACTTGTTGTAATACTTCTGGCCAATAATTATATATACTAGGCTTTCTACCTTTAATTACTGTAAAGAAACTAAAAATTCTACTTTCTGCTTAATTATGAATTCATCTGAAATGATTAGCAAAAACATTAATGTTGTCTAATCTTTGTTTAGAGTAACGTGCCATCTAGAGATTATCTAATAGACAACGCTCCCTTTCGGTAGTCCCTCTAAATTATTTCCTGTGAATCGCATATTAGATCCGTTTGGGGCTACTCTTAGAGTGATATTTCCAAAGTTCATCATCCTCCAATCCATCTACTCCATGAAAATAATGGATTAGAAAATTAATAACTTGTCTACTTAAATTATTAGTCAAAATATTATTCTTTCCATTTATGTGTTCTATATTAATTTATAGTTCTATACTATGTATGATAGCCATTATTTCATATTCTAATCTAGTCAAGTATTTTCCTTTAATCTTATACTTTTCACGGCATATCTACAAGTCTTTTCTTCCCTTTTCACTATATTTATTTGGTTTGGAATATAAAATTTCTCCCTATCCTAGATCGCATTCATCTGTTTCTATTATTTTATATTTACTATCTAATGGTAATTCTAATGGTGGTAAATTTTTATTTCTCTAACTAGCTCTTTATCTGATAGATTAAAGTATTTTTGTCATTTATTAGATATCTTACTATACAATGGTCATACTTTCTTTCCTAAATCTTTAATAAAATGCCTAGCATAATTTAAAATTCCTAAAAAGGCTTGTATTTTTTTAGTTTCTTCTATTTTATCTGAAAACTGTAGAATTGTTTGTACTATATGTGGTTGCAGCTCGATTTCTCCTTTCCCTAAAATTATTTCTAAAGAATCAATTTTTTGTTTATTTATTTCCATTTTCTTTTTACTTATAATTAAACCATTTTCTATAAACTTATTTAAACTATCTCTAAATGGTTCATATGTTCTTTCTAATTTTTACTATGTACCAAAATATCGTCTATATATACCAAATAAATGGAAAAGAATTAAAAATAATATTCATCTTTCTTTAAAAAATAGAGAGTGCATTTTTTAATACAAAAGATACGACTAACCATTCAAAATGTCCTAGTGGTGTACTAAAAGATGTCTAATGAATAGAATTTTTTGCCATTTTTATTTGCCAAAATCCAAATTTACAGTCAAATTTTGAAAATATTTTACTATATTGTATTTTACTTATTACCATATCTTTATCAGGTATCTTATATCTATCTTTTACAGTATTATTGTTTAATCTTTCGTAATTTATAACCATTCTTGCTTTTCCTCTTTTAATTTCACCATGATTTCTAACCGTAAAGGCTGCTGATCTATGTTGATGACTAGATGGTCTTATTAATTTTAAATCTAACAATTCTTTAATCTATATATTAAAGTCTTATATATCTTGATCTGTATGTTTATTTCTGATGTTCTTATTTTTATTTTTTCGTTTATGATTTCTAATTTGGCTTCGATTTTATTTTTATCCCTATCCTCTGAGTTAAGATGGCTATTTTATTGATTAAGTGAGTTTCATCAAGCCTTTTAAAACATGATGAAAATCTTTTCTGGTTACAGTCTTAAGCCTTTTTAGAAGGTCAAGAAAAAGGCTGAAAGAGAGTTAAAAAACTCTCAAGAAATTAATTTGCTTAACGGTAAAGTAATCCAAGGCCATTACCAACACATAGTTTTTAATTTCCGATATTTTATGCCATTAGATAGTTATACTTCATCCACTTTGCTTTGTTATTCTTTAGAAAGTTTTAAACATTTTCATTAATATCTGCTAGAAAATAGAGAAATTGGTAGATTAGTTATTATAAAAAGCCACATATTAGCCGCACAAGATAGAAATAGAGATGACTCCTCTTTACACATCAAGAAGCAAATCACTGAGTTATCTATCTCTGAGTGTTGGAGTTTCTTGATAAAAGATCCTAAAGATTGTAAGAGAAGACAAAAAGGCATAAAATTTATAAGAGAAAATAATAATAAAAATACAAAGATTCATTTTTTAAGCAAAAAGATTTTTTATATAATATTTTTAATAATTTTAGAAAATTGGTATCAAAGCTATTTCTTAGTCCAAAGTAATTAGTTTATGAAAAGAATAGATTATTTAAATCTAGAGATTCTAGGAAATTTTAAAAGAAAAGATAGTCTAGACATAACTTCCTTAGTTTGTAACTTTGACAAAAGTTTTAAACATCTTTTACATTCTGAAAATAAACAGCTAAATAGTATTGTAGATTTACTTGTAAATTTAGGAGAAGACTTAGAAAAGAACTATTCAAATAAAAAGGTAGAAACTTTATTAGAAAATACAAATTAAAATATAAAGACTTTAGAAAGTAATTTAGAATATATTAAAAACCAAAACACTGAAATATTAAAAAGAAAATTTAATCATATAGGAGAAATAGATACTAGTCCTAATTTAGAAAAAAAAAATAGAAAGTAGAGTTAAACCATTAGAAAAAGAGAAGTCAATAGACAGTAGACAAGATTTCAATAATATAATAAATAAACTAGAAAAATTAGATTTAGGTAAGGTCAAAGAACCTAGTAGATTTAAGAAAACTAAGTAGATTTACACATAATGGACAAAGGAAAACAAATTGTAGCTTACTAATAGTAGATTAGTAGGTAATCCTTTATTAAAGACATTAAATAGAAAAACGAAATCTGAAACAAGATTAGAATCCTAATAGATATAGAAGAAGNGAAAAAGAGAAGTCAATAGACAGTAGACAAGATTTCAATTATATAATAAATAAACTAGAAAATTTAGATTTAGGTAAGGTCAAAGAACCTAGTAGATTTAAGAAAACTAAGTAGATTTACACATAATGGACAAAGGAAAACAAATTGTAGCTTACTAATAGTAGATTAGTAGGTAATCCTTTATTAAAGACATTAAATAGAAAAACGAAATCTGAAACAAGATTAGAATCCTAATAGATATAGAAGAAGAAACGTTAAGACAAAATAAATTAAAATTAGTAAAAGTTTTAGACATATATAAAAAAGGAAATATTTTTAGCAAATCTTAAATATATCAACATTATAGTGAAAAGTATGTTTCTTGTACACAGGAAGATCAATTTATATCCCTAGATTTAATAGAAAAAGAATCTTATAAATAGATTGTTAATAAAAATCTTCAACAAACTCATTTAGGATTAATAATAATATGAGTAAAAGGACTTCATAGAGAAAATTTAGGAGCTAAAGTACAAGTATGTTTATATGATAGCAAATTCACAGACATAGAACCAGAATTATTAAGAAACATAGAATTAGATATGAATAATAAAGGAAGAATAATATATTTTACACCAGATTATTTAGTTAGAACAAAAAGTGTTTATAAGGATATTAAAATAGGAATACAAACTAAAGGATATCAAATGAAAAGAGATGAGGATAATTTATTAATTTGCACAGGATTCATAGGGAGACTTAGTGAAAATATTACTACCAACTATAAATTAGAAAATAATCAAATAATTACATTGCTAGGACAAAAAGGTATAAAAGCTATCCCAACAAAGAAATTCTCTTCAGAATCAAATGTAGGGTTAGATTGGAATTTGGGAATTTTTTTCGAAAGACCGATATTAGTACCAGAAGATAATATCATGTATAAAAATAGTAGTGGAACTTTAAGTATTAGATTTGGAAATTATAATTATCAAGCAAAGAAGACAAAGAATAATGAAGGAGAAGATGATGAAGGAGAATGTGGATACTTTGAAATAGAAGATTACGAAAGTGAAGACAAGGATAATGCTTTAGATGATGACAATAAAGAAGACGATGAAAAAGAATTTGGATATATAGATATGGAATATTATATAAATCTTAGAAAAGCTAGAGAAATAGAAATAAGAATGTTAATAGAAAAAAATAACAAGCAAATATAGAAACCAAGATGGAGGAAACCAATAAAAGAACTAAATTAGAAACATATCAAGAATTTGGAAAAAGAAAAGAACCCATGAACACGAAATATGATATAGGAGATAAATACCCATTTTCCCCTACTATAGAATATGAATGGGAAGATAAAAAATATAGTATCCTAGGGAAAAAGACAGTTAGAAGAAGGATGTAGTTTACCATTAGCAAGTAATAGATGATTAATTTTAGAATTGCTAATCTTTCTAAATCTAATAAAAATGGTTGTATATAATTTTCTAATTTTATCATTCCATAGAGGTGGTATCTTTTTATATATAATTTTTCAGGTATAGTTACATCTATCGCTAATCTTGCTGTACTTGCTAATCTTTCAATGTCTAATAAAAATGGTTGTATATATTTCATATTACTAATACTTAATTTTTCTATATCTTCTAGAGCTTTTTTTTTTTTTTTTTGTTCGTAAGTATTGTCTCTACTAGGATGAGAACTAGTTCTCTAATAAAACTTGTAAAGTTTCTAGGATTATTTCCTCCAGCCATTATTAACCTAATATCTTCTGGCTTTAGTCTTTTAGCCTTAACATATATATCTAATGTTGTCTTTCCTAAATAAGTTTCTAAATAAGCCCACATTTCTTCTACAGTCATTTGTATAGGTACACTATTATATGTTCTTATTATAGAATTTTCCCATTTAGTTATAGTGTTATGTCTGTCTTGAGAGAAAAGATTTAGAATCAAGACCAACAAGAGAAGTAACTATTAGCGCTACCATAAAATTTATAACAGATAAGTTAAAAGAATATTGTATACAAAACAAATAAAGAAATTAAATTATTCTTTTTGCTCAAATTTTTATACATCACGAGCTTATGATTATAGAAGAAGAAAGAAAAAATTATATAAAAAGGATAAAAAAAAACATAAATATAGAAGACGGTATCAAGATAAAAAGAAATATAATATTAGACCAAGTAAGACATATTATAAAAACAAAAGACCCAATTATAATAGATACGTTAGAAAGCCAAAAACTAAAATGGACGGTAAATGTTATATTTGTAAAATCCTAGACATTTTGCTAATAAATGCCCTAATAAATATAAAAATAAAAAAGGTATAGCTAAATCCATGATAATCGAAGACATACGGTGTAATATTATAGAATTATCTAATAAAGAATCTTACAGTTCAGTATACAGTATTTATACAGATGACGAATTAGACAATTTAGAAATTAAAAGTAGTTCTGAAGACAGTTATAGTAGTTTAGAAGAACGAGATTTTTCAATTCTCAACACAAAAATGATGAATATAGAAGAAGAATGTGTCCATGAATGGATTAGACAACAAGGATCAATGATGGATAAATGTAATTAATGTACATAAAAATAGAAATCAGAGTAAAAATTGCTTGGAAATTCAATATAATAAATGCTTAGGAATTAAAGAAGCTAATAAAAAAAATTTAAAGACTATAGTGAAGATATAGAAAGACTAGAAGACAAAGATAATAAATAGAAACCATAGGAAAAATACAATATAAGATTAGAAATTTAGAAACAAAAGGAAAACAACCTATAGATAATTATACAGAAAATAATTATTTAGAAACAGAAAATCAAGAAGAAATAATTTGTCAACTATCCAGAGTAAAGCCAACCAAAACCCTCAAAATACCCATAAAAGTACAAATAAATAAAATAAAACTAACTTTAATAGCTTTAATAGATACATGTTGTACATTTAACATAATTAGAAAAGACTTGGTTCCATAAGACTATTGGCAGAAACTAGAATATGAAATAAGAGGAAGTTAAACTGATGGTAGTAAAATGGGATTTGAAGAAAGTCTTTTTTATGACTTTAAAATTAAATTTCAAGAGAGAGTATAATTTAAGAACTACATTAGTAAGTGAATTAATAAAAGAAGAATTTGTTATAGGAATAAAATTCTTACTAAGTAGAAATGCAAGTTTAACAATTACCCCTAATGTTATAATTTTTGGAAAAGACACTTCCATCATTAATACTAAAGAATCATTAGAGTTATAAGTGAAGTGTGGTGGACCCTTACATTCACAAACAGAACTAGAAGATGAAAATTTAGATAATCTAGAATGTTTAAAGCATTTATCTCTAGAAACTTTAAAAACTGATCCCATACCAAGAACCAAAGAATTAATAGTTTTCAATAAACCATCAACTAAGGTGATAGTATAGATAGAATTTTAGAATTAGCTGAAAAAATACAGATAATAGGAGAATACCCTATAAAACATTGGGATAGAAATAAAATCAAAGCCAAATTATTAGAAACGAAAATATAAAAATAAGAATGACAAAAATTAAACATACAAATCAAGATATATAAGACTTTAATATACAGATTAAAGAATTATTAGATTTAAAAGTAATAAAACCATCTCGTAGTCAATATAGATCAGCAACTTTTATGGTTAGAAATTATAGTGAAATTAAAAAAGAAAAACAATAATAGTTATAAATTACAAAAGATTAAACGATAATACTTTAGAAGATGGATATAAGATACTAGATAAAGATATGTTAATAAATAAAATATTAAAATATTTTCAAAACTTGATTATAAATCTGGATTTTGGCAAATAAAAATGACAAAAGATTCTATTCATTGGATAACATTTATTATGTGACTGGGACATTTTGAATGGTTAGTCATGTCTTTTGGATTATATATAACAACAAAAGTAGAGCTATAGAAGTGATGAATGTGAAGTGGTGGTAGTAAGCACTAAATTGTCAAAAATTGAGATCAAAGGCTTAGGATGATTAAATAAATATAATGAATTCCTTCTTGTCAAAGGGCATAACTCTCTTGATTTTGCTAAGCAAAAACATGAAATTGAAGCAGTGAACGAGTCTGTTTTTATGTATCACGCTATTGATGACTTTTTTATGCCTGTTTTTATTTACATTTGAATGAGTATGCTGCAGTGGTGGAGCCAGCATCCGGCGAGAAGGCACGGCTGCCCGTGCTGGCTCCGTCGGAATCTACAGTCGCGGTCGGGACTGGGAGGGAAGGAAACTTACAGCAGGTGCAGCCGCACAGGGAGGCAATTCAAGGACGGAAATGTTTTGAAGATGAAGGAGCGGATTCGACTTCTTTTTTTTTAATTTATTGTAGGCCTCTTCTTTTTTTAAAAAAAAAAAATGTCCTAATTCACTGGCTCCACACTAATGGTTTAATCTTTAATGGTCTAACAGTTTCACAATTCAATTGCATATAACAAATCAAGCAATTTCAATTTCTAAACGAGCAAGTCCTATCTCACTCCTCTCTCCCGCTGCACACTCAGCCCCTACCCCCTGCCCTGTGAGGTTTAAGATCTGAGCAAGTTATGTCTGATAAAGATAAAAAAATTGTTCTATTTTTCAATTTGATGCACAATGTAAAACCCTTCTTATTTATGTGGTTATTCATTGATTTTGCTCTTACTTATTAAGGGCCAGCACTCAGCAGAGGACCTCATTAAGCAAGAACTCCAAGCTGTTGTTAAGGGAGCTGTCACTTTTGTTCTTCATTCGTTTGGACTTTACTTTGATGAGAATAGCCAATGCAGCCAAACACCTTAAGTCTAGTGTAATTTGCAGACTTATACCAGACCATAATTTTTCAAGGACTAAAAAGTCAATAACACTTGATGGACTTCTATTTTTTATAAGATAAGTGTTAGTTTTTAAAGCTTCGCCTGCAAAGGCTTGGAAAGACCAGAATTAAGCAACGTGCACTTGATTTTTTTTTCAATAAAGTTATATTCATTCTCTCAACAACACCATTTTTCTAAGGGACGTATGTTACAGTTCTATGCCTTAACATTCTAGATTCTTTATAAAAAGAGTCAAATTCAATGCTACAAAATTCAAGGCCATTATATGTCCTAACTACTTTGACTTTCTTGTTGATTTAATTTTCAATCATCAATTTTCATCGTCTAAAATTTTGGAAAGTATCTGATTTTTATTTCAAAAGAAATGTCCATATTTTCCTTGAAAAATCATCTACTAAGTAGATAGAATCTTAATCCATTTAAAGTATTTACAGATACGAGACTAATCCAAAATAGATGTGGATTTATAAATTCTAGATTTGAAAGGTAATCTGTTTTGTTTTCCAATGACACATTTTTCACATAAGTTTATCTTTTCAAAATTATTATTTCTAAAACATCCAAGTTTATTAAGGATAATCAGAGGTCTTTTATACCAGATTAAAAACTTATCAAAAATAGAACTTGCAGCGCATAATGGTGACCAACTAAAGGTTCAACTTGCAAGGTGCAGATTCTGTTTATCATGGGAGAGGAGATGATTTATTTGCCATCAAGATTCAATTTTGTAAAATCTTTGTTAATCCTTATATATTCATTGTCTAATTCACCAAAAGAAATTAGATTTATTTACAATTCAAGCACATATCTAGTGTTATTCAGTTCAAGAATATGATTATTTTTCAGCAAAATATTTAATTTTTAAATCCTTTTATCTAACAACTTATGTCATTGCCCATGTGAACTTGTCCCCCATTGAGATCAACAAATTCAGTAAATCATTCTTTTATAAGACACTTGTAGAAAGTACACCAAGAATCAAGAACCCATTCTTGTAGATTTCTTTTGCTTGTATTGACAAGGACAATTCCCAGTATATCAGATTCATTTTTGCAGACAATAGCTGCAAGACCATCAGAATTATTTCTTTCATTATCAGATATTTTCTTGAAATAATCTTTTATAGAATGACTAGTTTTTCCACAATAATAGCATTTCTTGACTTGGTTCTTAGACTTCATTTGATTCTTGTTCTTGTCTTCGAATCTAAAATTTTGAGGTTTACCTTTCTTATA
The DNA here is from genome assembly GCA_903798235.1 of Fraxinus ornus. Lineage (NCBI taxonomy): Eukaryota > Viridiplantae > Streptophyta > Magnoliopsida > Lamiales > Oleaceae > Fraxinus > Fraxinus ornus. The sequence goes on from CAIGRF010270964.1 coordinate 13,551, forward strand.
AGAGTCATAATTAAACAAATTATTTCTTTTGTTTTGGTTCAATTTTCCTTTAATATGTAGGTAGCCCTTCACCAATTTTAAAATCGTTTAGCTCATATTTTAGTTCAAATTTTCTATTCCTCAAAGCAAAGAGAATATCGTCAACAAATGTTCCTCTCTCCCATATTACAAAGCATTTCTAATTTCCCTGTATTTTTCACTCAAGGAATTCAATAGGGCAACACTTTGTTGATCATCAAATAGTTTCTCATCACAGTTAGCTAAGTTTTGAATCAGTTTTGTGAATCTATCAATGTTATCTTCTAGGGTGGAGGAAAAATCAAACCTAAAGTTATAAAATTTTCTCAAGAGGTGGCCTTTATTAGGCATAGTCTTAGCTATATAAAGTGTTCCAAACTTAGCCCAAAGAGTTTCGGAGTAGTAGTTTCACCAACTTCTCTTATCACACTTTAGATAGGTGTAAGAAAATAAAACTCCAAGCAACGTCATCTAACTCTTGTCTCCTATAAGCACGAATTAGTATCTCAAGTTTCATAAAGGGCAGAAGCACATCTCTATTGTAACAATAGAGCTCTCATTTTCTAGTGTAAGAGAATAAAGTCTCTAATACCATTCCAAATTTCAACTTCAAATTTGTGTGCAAGGGACATATTGATAGATAAGATAACAATAACAAAAGTATACAACACATAGTATATTTGATTCAAGTAATGTGATAGAATTACAAGATAAACAAATATCAGGACAAAGCAAGAAAATAGATTCAAGCCTACTTATCATGCAATTTACATAAGATTGTAAAACAGGTTTTATAATTGAAGTATACAATACATAACATTTATAACAGCAAATTGATGATCAAAATAGTCAAGATATTATCAGATATGACTGTCAATTTGTTAAGTTTAAGAAGTGATAATCACTTAATCCACTACTCTCTCAGATTTCCAGATCCTCACAAGATATCTTGGACAAAGGGAAGGTAGACTATTTACCGTAATAACCAAAATAATGTATCACAGAACTAACTTAATAACAACAGAATTAAGGAGAGAGTAAGAAGATTATGCTAGGATCTGAAATCTCAAAACTTCATAAAGAAGTGAGCAATATAAGAATACCCCAATTGAACCAAGAATTATAAATGGTGCAAAGGAACCCAACGAGTCAAAAAGACTCAGCAGTGAGTCAAGAAATCAACAGGAATCGGAGTCAGCCAACTCAACTCACCAGAACTCAGTATGAGTTACAAGTACTACCAAGACTCGATAGTGACGAAATCGCCAGAACTCAGTAGAAAACACCAAGATCAGAGGTGAGTTAAAAAGATATTTAAGAAGAAAAACAAATTTAGCCTCAAGAATAGTAGAACAAATCTTAAAAAGATCCAACTAAAAGTAGAATTGAAGGTAGATCAACAAAGTACCTTTTCAGAAAAACCAAATGTTTTCACAAACTTTTAAACACTTTTAGATTTACAATGAACAATGATTTTTGAAAAACTAGGGTTTTTAGAAAACAAACTCGCACTTGTTGGTCCCAATACCGTTTGTAATAACCTAGTTCAAACCTAAAAAAAGTTGCAAGAAAGTAAATCGTATAAATAAAGATTAACAAGAATACAAAAGATTTTTTGCCACAAGGGCCTGGATATTCAACTTTCGGCCTTATCACCCATTGAGCATCTACAAGTAGATATAGCTCTAGATCTACTATAATTAATCAAGAATCGTTACAGAATGTATGAAGAAATCAATAAAAGTTTCTATCGCCTCACTATTATTATAGCGAATATAAAAATCTCTCAGATTGCACACTAAATACAACCAAGAAAATCTCACAAAAGATTACATATATTGAACACGAAGAAGAATATAGAACTTAGAGAGAAACCCTAAAAAATCACTCAAAATGTCAATCAACCCAAGGCAATAGATACGTGTGAAGTTAAGTATCAAAACCAATAATCACACAGATCCAACACTGTGAGATGGCCACGTGTACATTCGGACTATAACCATTAATGAGACGGAATAGCATTTCAACAAAACACGACTTATCAAGTTATAACCCAGAAGCCAAGTATCAGTAGCCCAAGTCCAATAATAGTAAGGCAGCTCAAACATAACATATAGAACCAATATTTTACTACATTTTGGACTATAAGGAAGAAACCTCTTGCAACGAAAGAGCAGAATACATAAGATGATTATTGCACCTCAAGTTATATGAATTTTATGCGGCTCATGTCTTTATCCTTGCATCTTTATGTGCTATTGTTAGAATTGAAACATTACATGTAAATTTGAAGATTTCATGTTAGTTGTGATAATTGATTTACGAAGTATAGTGATGGATAAAAGGCCGACTTTTAACTGAGGGAAAAATTCATAGATCAGGCTTTATCTTTCATGAAATCAAAAATCAGACCCAAAGGTTTAACTTTACAAAACTCAGGTTTTTTTTTGAAATAATTAATTATATTTTACAATTAATTTATTAAATTAAATATTTATTTGTAATATAATATAATTGACC
>CAIGRF010270972.1:5154-29890 GCA_903798235.1 Fraxinus ornus
CCCCAGGCTACTGTTGCATGAATGCATCCTTTTCAGTCAACATTTGTAGGAAGGATAAAAGAGGGAACAAAAACGCCAGAGAAAAGTGGGAGAGATAAGTGGGGATAAAATGGAAAATGGAAATACGTCATGAATGAATAGTAACTAACGCATTCCCTCTTTTAATAGAAGAGTGAAGTGAGTCATTTGACCAAGTTTATAATAGAGTTGACTCTGGATAAGTCTTTCACTAGTCAGGTTTAGGTGAAAAAGGTGATCTGAAAAAAAATTAGAAATTGATCATAGTGCTCTTAAATGTAAGAGCATTTGTATACCTAATTAATTAGATACTTTTGATGCATGATTTTTAATTGATTCATTCATTATTGTATACATTTCATTTTTTGTTTGATTTTAATTTTTAGATAGTTTGATTTTTTTTTTAAAAAAATAGTTGAAAAAATTGAAAAAAAAAATAGAAAGAAAATTATTTACTGCATTATGATATATGATTTACTTTAACATGTGTGTTGTCACCAAATATGGGTTTGATTGATGTGTTGTAGCATATTTTTTATTATTTTGTTAAAGTTGATGTGGAGTACTTAGTATAAGTTTCTTCATGTACCATCTGCACTGCACACACTATAATCTTGTGAGTAAATCTTGATTGCGTGTGTGAGATTTGAGATGACCGTCATTTGTTGATAAGGTGACCTTGAACATGGATTGATCTTAATTTAGTAGACTTAAGCTCTAGTATATCCCCATAAATAAAATAAAAATGTTTTATTTTATACTTTTTTTCGAAACCTATTTGACTCGAGTAATTAAATTCGAGGGATTTTTCATAACATGGTGCCCCATGGTCAATTGGCTTGGAGTCATTGGCCCAAAACTCATTACATGGGTCATCTTAGTCGCTTAATGAAAAAAAATATACACATAAAATGTGAAAAATTGAAGAGAAAAATGATGAGCTTAAAAGAAAAATATAAATTGTGTGAAAAAATATATATGCTCAAAGTAAGAGGGAGAAAATAATAATATACATGAAAAATGAGCTTCATTTATATATCCTAATATGCATTATTGGTTTGACTTTCATTAGTAGAGGAATAAACTTAATTAACATTGATGTTTAGCTTGTCCTTTCTCATAAATTTAAGGTTTGAGGTCTTGATCACAAGGAATTAGTGGTACTTAACACACATGCGTCACTTATACAATTTACTTCATTTAGATTTGAACTGAGTATGTGACAAAGTTTACTGTCATTGATCATGCTTGTACATGATATCAATTGTATCTTTGAGTTATTATATATTGTTGTTACATTCGTCATTTGTGGCAAAAAGGGCGAGATGATGAGATGCATTTTAATTTTTAAATTTTAGTTTATTTTGTAGTTAGGAGGAGATTTTTTTTTTTAATGGGAGATGATTTAATGCTTAGCTTTTTTGAGGTTGGTGTTTTGATTAATATTAATATTGCTTCTCAATTTAGCTAACATATGATAGTTTGTTTCAATTATTATATTTTCTGTATCATGTGCTTTACACTTGGTGTTTGAGTTATTAATTTCAGGAAATAAGTGTCAAGAAATGCAAGAGACAGACATTCAGTTTGAGTTTAAGTAGATTAGTTTTGTTTTTAATCCATTGACTTGTATTGTATAGTTTTGTTACATAATGCCAAGGGGAGATTGCTAGGTTTTTAGTTATGTTTGCAATTTTTTAGACAAAAGGTTTATTGTAAAAGAATATGATTGTTACAAAAGAGTTGTAAAAGTCAAGGAGTCTTTTAAAGGGTTGTATAGATGAATTAGGAGTTTTTGGGCTCAAGTATGGAATAAGAAGAAAGAGTCGACGGATTTAGGCTAGTCTATCGCTTAGATGATGTTCAAGCGTCCAAAGCAGAATCATTGCCACCCGGCTCTCGGTCGAGCAACAAACATCTTGCTTGCATGTCGCTAGCCGGCGCTCAAGCGACGGTATTGTTCGAGAAATCCTAATTTGCATTTTTCAAGAATTTTATCTATCATATACTACCTAATCTGCTCATATTATAAATACTCAATGCCGGGTACGTTTTTTGTGGTGGTTGATCATTGCTTTACATTCTTATATCATTCTTTCAAAATCCTAGAATACATCCAAATCTTTAGTTTAACCTTTAGATTCTTGAGATCAACCACAAGTTTGTGAAAAACATCAAATTCATATAATCCAAAACACCAACTTCCTAGATATCATTAGGAATGTACTTTCTCAATAACTTTCAGAGGTTGCTGAAATTTGAGGTATGTTGGACCAAAAGCACGGAAAGAGTACAAGAACGAGGTGTTCTTGGTGTTCCACATGAGATAGATAATTTCAAAAGATCGGGAGCAGGTGTGAGTGAAGTATGTTCCAGCGGGTCTTAGAGATTGCAAGAATTAGATCAACGAGTCTAGTGGGTTTTCTAGATTGGATCTTACTGTAAATTCTTATTGTTTATAGTGAAAACTATAGGCTTGATCCTGGAATTTTTACTCAGATAAGGGGTTTTCTCTGTCATCAGATCTTTTGTTATTTCCTACTTTAATTATTTATTGCGACGATTCAATATAGGATAATTTGACTTGATTGAATAAACATCTAGAATAATTAAAAAGTGAGTTGTTACTTTTAATTGAAAAATTTAATTCAACGTTATTCACCCATTAGGTGATTTTAGAGTTGAACTAGTGACTTTTACACACTTCCAAAGAGAGCTGGGAAGCCGAGCGCGTTTGGAGGAATCCGATGGCCAAGGCACCACGAGGATAGAATTCTAGGAATCATCCTTTTGCTTTCCATATACCATACAAAAGTCGAAGTCGTAGAAATGGGAGACTTTGATGCATACATCTTGTGAGTCACTAATGAGGTTCTCGCCTTTGGGAAAGTTGTAGATGCCTTTCAACAAGTAAAAAGTCAACCCATACACAATTCTAGAGTAAAAAGATTTGCATGTATAATCCAATAGGCCGCTGGGGCATGGGTTGCAACAACACTTTTCTGGGGTAGTCGTCATTGTTTATTGTTGAATCAACAACAAATAACTAGAAATTGGTTATGGGCCTGTTTGGCCGTATTTCCGCGTCATTGTTTATTGTTGAATCAACAACAAATAACTAGAAATTGGTTACGGGCCTGTTTGGCCGTATTTCCGCTTTTGCTTCTACTTGTTATAGAAAAATTTACCTTAAGTGAATTTCTTCTTAAAGTTGTAACTTGACAAAGTACTAAAGGATAATTACAACAAAAGTCTCAAACTTTTGAAATGCAAGCAAATTTTCTCCATAACCTTTGATTTATTACACGTGTCACCCCTAACATTTTCAAACGTTACAGGTGAAGTCATTCTGAACAGTTTTCATCCATAATTCCATTAGTTGACCAAAAATTTAACTTTACCACATTTTTTATATTTTAAAAAAGGGCAAAAAATTAACTTTATATTCATCACATTAAATAATTAAACTAATTAAATTAAAAAAAAAAAATACACACACACACAAACACACCCACCCCTTCCCCTTCCTCTCCTCTCAAACCCAAAATCAGAATTGAAAGAATTTAGGATGATGCCCTTCACTTCACTTTTTTTTTTTATTTTTTTTTTATCACTTTCTTGCATTTTCACTTCCACCACAATTTTCTGATCCACATTCTTCGTGAAAAATTTAGGCAGAAAAGAGAAAATTTAGGAATTTTTCTTCTTGATTTCAAGAAAAATTCTAACTAATCCAGAATACAAACAACTAATTTGCTAACCAAAACAACGATAAATGTAGCCCCTGTTTGAAACCCATTTTGAGGAGAACAGAAATTTTGGAATAGTGATTGATGTAAGAATGTGTGGTGGAAAGGTGATAAATTTTTTTTTTATTTGTGTGTAATATTATTTTATTAGGAGAATGTGTGGTTGAAATGAGAATGAGAAATTAATGGGTATCAAATGGGGTCGTAATCTTACTACCTACCAATTTCTCAAAACTCTGAAAAAAAAAATTACATTTTCTTGGATGCTCGAGCTTCTGGGTTTAATTCTTTTGATATCTTGGACTTCAAATTTCCACTTTCATCCATGTTATATTTTTGGGGTTTTTCTTTGTAGCTTTGCAAAAGACGAACCCTAAAGAATTATAGATGGCGGTGGTCAGGTGGCTGGTTTCGGGTTTGAGGTGGGGGAAGGGGTGGGAGTGTGCATAGGGATGAGAAAAAGAAGACAATTGTGTTTTTTTTTTTATTATTTATTTAATTAGTTTAATTATTTAATGTGATAAATATAAAGTTATTTTTTTGTCCCTTCTAAAAATATTAAAAATGTGATCAAAGTTAAATTTTTAGTCAACTAATGGAATTGTGGATGGAAACTGTCCAGAAGGGCTTCACCTACAACGTTTGGAAAGATTAGGAGTGACGGTTGCAACAAATCAAAGATTTAGGTAAAATTTGCTAGTGTTTCAAAAATCTGAGGCTTTTACTGCAATTATCCCTAAACTTTAGTATGTACTTTTCATAACTTTACTTTTTAGCCAGCCCTCCCCGCCCTCACGAGACTCCAAAAGCTTCTAATCTAAACAAATAAAAATGGAAGGCGAAACCTAATCAAAATTTCCAGCCCAAATTCTCAACATATCTCTCTCTATATTTCTCTTCAATCACTCAATTTCATTGACTTTAGCTACTTTTTGTTCAATGTCACCGAAGCAATCAGAGAAGGGAATGGAAGGCGACGACGAGAGAGAAGAAGAATCAGAAGAAGAAAATTCGGAGGCTGAGGAAGAAGAGGAAGATGAACCGAGGCTTAAGTACCAGAGAATGGGTGGCAGTGTGCCAACGCTACTCCAAAGCGATGCAGCTTCATGTATTGCCGTTGCTGAACGCATGATCGCGCTCGGTACCCATAGCGGCTCGGTTCACATTCTCGATTTCATTGGAAATCAAGTTAGTTTTTTTATTCTCATTTTGTTGAGTCAATTTTGTTTTTAATTAGGTGGTAATGGTGTTTTGTTTGATTCAGTTAGATATTATGGCTGATCAATGATCATTAGTGGGATTTTGGATAGATTTTGACTTATAGTTAGCAGTTTTGTTAAGAGAATTATGGGTGGTCTGGATATGTTGCTACAAAGTTTATAGTACCCCCGGGAGTCCCTGCTAGCATTAATATTTCTGTCACAATTAAATAGTGGGTCCCAATTTTTTATTACAAATGTTAATTAGGCTGGGAGTATGGAGTTTCCATACTCCAGGAGTACTAGAAATTGTTCTGTTAAGTTGGTACTTTTAGTCTTTTTGTCCTAGGGATATAATTGGTTGAATAGGAAGGTGAATTGGATAATTGGGAAATGCTATAATTAGTGGTTTGACTCACCATTGAAATCCTTGAATGAGCTAACGCTGATTGAACTTTTGTCTTAGAATTTTGCCCGTCCAATTCTTACGAACATAATATTTTTTTCTTATATAAAGAAAAAGAACTATTTTCAGTGTTATTGCACATATACAGACATGGAAACATGCATGCGCTTGCAAGAAATTGATGCTGTCCAAGACTGTCACTAGGACATGAAAGAAATAGATAATGGTTAGCTGAAGATCTTTTGTGCTGGGAAAGTTCACAATCTCAAGTGCCAGGACCATCTCTTAGCTGAACACACTAGGGATTGGTTTTAATTATATCGGAGATTGAGAAATGTTTCAGGAGTAATTGTGTAAGTTATATGTGGATTACCTTTGCTAACTTTAACATGTTTTTAATTTAAATATTGCACGTTCACTCTTCATTAAAAAGAAATCTATTTTGTGGGTGTTGGTTAACAAATTCCAATATTAAATATGCCATGGCTTTGACTTTTTACTGAAATCGGCAATTTTTATGTTGATAAACTTGTGCACGTTAGTTTTGAGCTTCGAGTATTCAGAGTCAAAATGGAAGCGTTGGAGATTTTATTTGCATTAAATGATTGGACGAAATATTTCACTTCCAACTCGAGCACCCTCTATGTTGTTTTTCCCAAAATAATTTTACCTCAGTTCAATCATGTATGTCTCAAGAGAATCAGTTAAATGACTTACTATACCTGCAGCCTGCAGGAATCACCTCTACAGTATGCCGCTGAAGCACAGAACAAATCTCCAATAGCTCAACAATTTCATAATCTGTAAAATACCTAATAATGATATTCTTCACTTATAAAATGGAAGGTTGTTTTGGTTCATATACTGTTGAATTTCCTATTCCGAGTTCTGCATACATGACTTAAAATTGGAAAACTGAGGCATGAATACCTGAGCTAAACTAATCCAGAATATTTGGAACTCAAATTAGGACTCAGATAAAAATCAATATTCTAGCTTACTACTGTGGGCCAATATTGTAGCCATACAGCCGAAAATCCTTTGCCTTCAAATTCCTTAGTATCAGAGAAATACCACTTGGCACATTTATCCTATATCACCATTCATTATGCACAATCCATCGTCTGAGTTCTTAAATGGGGACTGTTTTTTATTTTATGACATTATTGTCTGATTAGGCAGCCTCATGCTTGAAACTTGAAATGAATAATAAATTTCCTCTTCTACAGGTTAAAGAATTTTCTGCTCATTCTGCTGCAGTCAATGATATCTGCTTTGATGTAGAAGGTGAATACATTGGAAGCTGTTCTGATGATGGTTCTGTTGTAATAAATAGTCTTTTCACCGAGGAGAAAATGCAATTTGAGTATCACCGTCCTATGAAGGCCATTGCATTAGACCCAGATTATGCAAGGAAATCATCCAGAAGATTTGTGACCGGAGGTCTAGCTGGTCATGTATATTTTAATGTCAAGAAGTGGATAGGCTATCGAGATCAGGTTTGTTTAGTTTCCCAGGCAATTCTACTTTTAACCCATGCTAATTCAAAGGAGACAGAGCTTTCTGAAATCTTGATCTCAGTGAAATAATTATCCTTTTTACAGGTTCTGCACTCTGGTGAAGGTCCAATTCACGTAGTGAAGTGGAGAAGTAGTCTCGTTGCCTGGGCTAATGATGCAGGTGTTAAAGTTTATGATGCTGCTAATGATCAACGTATAACATTCATTGAAAGACCTCAAGGAAGCCCCCGCCCTGAGCTTTTGCTCCCTAATTTAGTTTGGCAGGTTAGTAGAAGATAAACAATGTATGGAACATTATTTGAAGTTCTATAAAAAGTGGAGTGCGCTGAAAGAGGGACATAACTATATTGTTGAATACTATGCAATTAGTAACTAAAAATATTTTACGTGGTATTACTTTTGATTTAGATAATACTGTTTTTCTCTTAACATATTCTACATCACATTCAGGACGATACTCTGTTGGTCATTGGGTGGGGAACATCTGTTAAAATTGCATCAATTAGAACCAATCAGAATACAGACGCCAATGGGACATATAAGCACATGCCAATGTCTAGCATGAACAAGGTGGATATTGTGGCATCTTTTCAAACCACCTATTTCATTTCAGGAATTGCTCCCTTTGGTGATTCTTTGGTTGTTCTAGCCTACATCCCTGGAGAAGAAGATGGAGAGGACTTCTGTAGCACTGTTCCATCACGTCAGGTGTTTGACTTGTTCTTCCCTCAGAGTGTTAGCGAATCATTTTGGATTGTCTATTTAGTTGTCTGTTATCTTTGTTATTGATTAAATCACGTTCTTATCCCATCTTTTAGTGCTATGTTCATGTTAGTGGAAATTATAGCGTGTTGTCAAACATTGGCCCACTTTTTTGGGGTAAATTTGTAATACAAAAGTGCTAATCATGCTTTATTCTTTTCCTTTCAATGGAGATCACAAATTCTTTAGATTTTATGCACATGAAACATGAATTATTTTTCTCTCCTGCTTTCTACCTATTTTTGGGGTTTTTTTACATTTGTTTTGCATTTTTCCTGTATTTTATCATTGTTTCCGTTTTTTAGTTTTTCAAAGCTGGCATTTGTAGGCCCATAACATGTAAATTTGTAATAGCAGGGGAATGCACAGAGACCAGAAGTGCGAGTAGTCACTTGGAATAATGACGAGCTTGCGACAGATGCACTACCTGTACACGGCTTTGAGCATTACAAGGCTAAAGATTATTCACTTGCCCATGCTCCTTTCTCAGGTATAGTTTGGTTGTCTATGAAGTTTCATCAATAATATTTGACTATAGTCCGTTGCTCATTATTTTCTGGTTCTACTTGTAACGTTGTAAATAGAGTTGCTGTGAAAGAGATGATGTTTTTGCATTTGAATGTAGGTAGCAGCTATGCAGGAGGTCAGTGGGCTGCTGGTGACGAGCCATTTTATTATGTTGTGTCGCCAAAGGATGTAGTTATTGCTAAACCTAGGTTGTTGACTCTTTTCCTTCACTTCCATTAAATATTACGTTCTATTTATGTGTGATTATTTGCGCGGTGCATTGATAATATGAAAATTACTTCTCGTTTCATGTGGAATTCAATCAATGCGACCTATTCTGGTCTATCTGTTTGTATATTCATCAGATGGGAGCTTTTGAGGATCGCTTGATGTAGGCTTAAGCTTGCTGGAAAATTTTCGGCATCAGTAATTTCTAAATGTCAAATGTCCATGGGATTTTCCTCATTCAGAGTACCTTATATGTGGTTATTTAGTTCGAAAGGTGTCTAAAAAATATAGACGCTGAAGCAACCAATTAATGATTGTATGAAGTTTTTCACTGATACACATCTATTCATTCTGTTGATATTTACTATAAGATTCTTCATTTTTTTTTATCATTCTTTATTGCTTCGTCATTGTTCTAGATGTCTGGTATGTGATTTTAAGTACAATGGCAGTATAAGTCCCTCCTTGTTCTACACAAAAACAGTAAAAAAAAAAAGAAAAAAAGAAAAGAAGGTTACCTAGTCTGCATTACTATGCTTGTACTTATCTATGATTTCATGCTAATAAAGGTTATGAAATATATAAGTTGTAAACTTATTTAGTTTTTTGGTTGTTAGGGATGCAGAAGATCACATATCTTGGCTCCTTCAACATGGGTGGCATGAGAAAGCCTTAGAAGCAGTTGAAGCTGGTCAGGGACGCAGTGAGCTTGTTGATGAGGTAATATGTTTGATTGCATCTTTGGCTGTCATTGTTTGACCAGTGATGCTACACTGTATTATCAGTTGTGCTTTCATTGTTCTTTGTCTTACTTTGTATTCATTCTCTGTGCACTTTTTAGGCAATAAATAAATTGATTGCTTTGAAATTTCTTCAGAGTAAGGTCTAATATTATTATATGCTTATGTCTATACTGGTTCTTGGCTGACTCATTTTTGTTTCAATTGAACAACCATGACTCGAGAAGTGTCATAAATTCACCTCTTAATTTTCTGGAATTGTAGTTCGTTAAAATGTTGACACTCGTACATAAAAAAGTAAAAACACTTAAATGAATGGAATCCTTAATCAAGCGAGCAAGGTAATCTTTTAGGCTTACTTCATTGCATTTTTTACACAAGGAGATGCCTCAGGTTGGAAATTATGTGATTTGAGAAGATCAATGAGAGGGACTGGAAAATGAGTACAGTGAAATTGTTATTAGTTTCTAATGGCGTCAAATGGCACCCACAAATTTCCAAGATCATTTGTTTTCTGCTGATTTGGTTGCAAATGCTTAGTTATGAAGAACAATTACTGTTTAACAAACTAAGTTTAATTGTTCTTCGTAACTAAGCATTTGCAACCAAATCAGCATCTGCTTTCCTGTTTATGTTGAGCTTGAATTGCATGCTCTTTTGTCGTTAATGAATGAAGAAGCTGTCAATTAACAACTTCTATTTTAGAAAGGAATTCCATGAAATTGAATTTTTTTTCAAGAAATAATAAATTTTGTACAATTGTATCTTGTACAACTACTACTGCTTCCATGAAGCTTCAATGGGCAAAACTAGAAGACAATAGTTCATAGCAGAGCTTATCTTTGATTCTTAGATTTTTGGTATTTAGTGAAAGCTTTTTATGCCGATTAGAAAATTGTGTCTGCATTATTAATCTTGATAGAGATACTGTTGTCTTGTAAAAAGTATGGCTTTTAGTTTGGTTTTTGATATGACGTTTACATGTTTATTGTGGAAAAAAGATTTTGCAGAATCTTCACGTTCATTTTAAACTCATGAATTTTCCAAGTTGTTTACTGTCATGTAAACATGAGCCAGCTTCTTTCTGACATATTCTTGAAAATATACATTCTGAGATTGTTAACTGCAAATAGGTGGGATCGAGATATCTTGACCATCTAATCGTGGAACGGAAATATGCTGAAGCTGCCTCATTATGTCCCAAATTGTTGCGAGGATCAGCTTCTTCATGGGAAAGGTACTTATGTGTGTGTTCTTGCTTGTAATGTTTATGTGTATGACCTTTGCAGTTCTTTTTAGTAAATGAAGGATGGTTACTTTCAGGTGGGTTTTCCATTTTGCTCATCTTCGTCAGCTTCCTGTATTAGTTCCATACATGCCAACAGAAAATCCAAAATTACGTGACTCTGCTTATGAGGTCTGTAATGCTTATGATGCATCTTTTTCTTTTGTTGATATGTGAAACCGGAAGTTGAAGCCTGAATTGTTTGTGACTCTAGGTTGCTCTTGTTGCTTTGGCAACAAACCCATCCTTCCACAAGGATCTTCTATCAACTGTTAAATCTTGGCCGCCTGTAATTTATTCTATTTTGCCCGTTATCTCGGCGATAGAACCTCAGCATAATACATCATCTATGACTGATGCACTCAGAGAGGTTAGCCCTGAGAAACTTTATTTATCTCATGCATTCTTGCTATACATTTACAGTGTTACATCCATTTCAGGCTCTGGCTGAGCTATATGTGATTGACGGACATTATGAGAAAGCTTTTGCCCTATATGCTGATGTAAGTCAGTTCTTGACTTTTTTTATTACTATCACACCTCATCAACTGCATCCTTAACGTGCCACTTAGAAGGATGCTTTGCCTATATTATGGTTTTAAGGGCTTGTTACATTCTCTGTTAAATTTATTTCTGCGTGTTTCAGCTTATGAAGCCGGATGTATTTGACTTCATTGAAAAACATAATTTACATGATGCAATTCGTGAAAAGGTACTTTCTGAATTTCATTTGATATTATCTTTTGCATATCTCAAGAATAAAGTTTTAATCTTTTGCATTTTCGAACAAGGGACCACTCATCCTCAATTTTTTTATATCCTTTATCGCATCAATAAAATCCCATATAAAAAAGAATACACGTCTTCCTGTTAATTAAGTCATTATGATTGCATGAATTTTTCATTGGTTCACGTGCGTTTGCAGGTTGCGCAACTTATGATGATAGACTGCAAACGTGCAATTCCACTGTTGATCCAGCATATAGACCTAATTAGTCCACAGGATGTTGTGTCACAACTTATGGCTGCAAAGAATAAGTTTGACGTCCGACACTTTTTGCATCTGTATCTGCATTCACTGTTTGAGTCAAATCCACATGCCGGAAAGGATTTTCATGACATGCAGGTTTGTAGTAATTGGTTCACTTTTCTTTCGACTCTTTTGGAGTGGTAGCCATCTAAACTTGCTTTGGAATGGCTTATCATTAATATCTCATGTCTTTTAATCTTTAAAGACCAATTAGGGGACTGTGTTCTATGAAAATCATATGCATCCTTTTGCCTTTAGCTTTTTATTCAAATTGGAAGGCAACAAATTACAATAATGTAGGAAACAAAAAAATTTAAATAAAAAGCAAGGTCTGTCATGACTAGTTCTGCATTATAACATGTACTGCAGAAATGTACGTGTCATTACATGGGTGCTTGTAGAATCTGTATTTGCTTTAAAATGTTGGGCTACATGGCAAGTCATTAGGACTATTTGTCATTATAAGTTTTCTGTTCTAGTTATACCTGTGTTCACACATTGATCTCTTGTGCTGCACGAAAATGCTTTAGAATTTGGTCCATTATACCATATGGAAACACTGGACTTGTCACTGTTTCCACATTATGGCTAATCATACTTAGTTAAAGTTTCTGGTTGCGTTACCATAATGCTACTTAATAGATGGCTAAGGAACTGAGTTGCTTGTTTGTTGTTCGACTGCATCACAAGGATTGAGAAAAATAAGTCTCAACTAGACCAAACAATCTGACCATCTTTGCAGAGGCTGAACTGTTAATTGATGCTCTCTTTGTTCAACCACCCAGTCTGGGGAAATTTTGAGATGCATTATTGTCAGAATTCGTGGAAATGCCATGAAACTTGAAACAAAGTAAGGTTGATAATAATGGGTTCGATGGGAAATGGAAAATTAAATGGGAAGGAAGACAATTGTTGGTTAGACGAACAGAGTCAGGCCTCATATTAACCCTTTGTTTGAAGCATATGCCTTTGTAGCTCATAAACTTGAACTTTCAGAAAGATGGGTCTTGAGGATGATTTATGTATATATTTGTATATATACGGATTTGGACGAATTGTAACTCAAGGCTTCTAGTGGCCAGGTTGAATACCTGTGCGAGTTGTTGACTAAATTGGTCTGATTAGTTGACATTTTGAATCATGATATATTCTGCAATCAGAGCGAGTTTTCTTGCTTTCTGAGGCATTTAGGCTTTTAAATTGATTAGAATCTTACAAGAGTATTTTTTGTGTATATGGCTCCTCTCTAATGCCCATTCCCTCAAATTCTCTGATTTGTATATCGTATGACATTAATTGGCACGATACTGTGCTTGTGGGTTTTATGCCAATCTACATTAGCATATACAATTAAAAAATTGAGTGGAAGTGTTATGGAGAGGATATATGTCCTTGATATGATGTCGTCTTCGTCGTTGAGTATGCATTGCAAGTTCCTCTGGTCAGCTTCATTATTTCTATTAGTTTAAGACATATAGCACACCAACTTCATCATAACAAGATAAAGAAAGCTTTCTTTTATTTTGGCTCGTGACAGCCACTGGCTACATTTGTCTGGAACAAACTGGCTGTTACTGCAGTTTCAATAGCTTGTCTTGTATTTTGTGTTAAATTATTTTTTTACAGGATATGTTGACTTAACATTTCTTTCTTTGATTTGGAATTCTTTCATCAGGTTGAGCTCTATGCTGATTACGATATAAAAACGCTGCTTCCATTTCTTCGTAGTAGTCAGCATTATACACTAGAAAAGGTTTGTTCCATGAGTGGATAATTCTTCATAATCTTCCATCACCTGTCATATCTAAAACTTCATGAAATTTTATCTCAGGCATATGACATTTGTGTCAAAAGAGATTTATTGAGAGAGCAAGTCTTTATCCTTGGAAGGATGGGAAACTCAAAGCAAGCCCTAGCAGTAATTATTAATAAATTGGGGGAAATTGAAGAGGTGCCTCTCTGTTACCATAAATTAATTCATTTTCTGCTTTTCAGTTTGAAATTGCTTAGTGGCAAGACATTTCATTATTTTGTGCAGGCCATTGAATTTGTAAGTATGCAGCATGATGACGACCTCTGGGAAGAGTTGATTAAACAATGCCTGAATAAACCTGAGATGGTAAGCTGTGGGCTCTTAATGCCAATCAAATGCTATCGCAAAAGCATTATTACTACATTTTGACATTTTATTTTCTTTTTGTGCTGGTTTTATTTAATTTTATTCGTTGGCAGGTCGGGGTATTGTTGGAGCATACTGTTGGCAATCTTGATCCCCTATATATTGTAAATATGGTGCCAAATGGCTTGGAGATTCCTCTGTAAGTATGTTTTCTAAATTTTTTCTTTTCTTTTTTTGCTTTGTTCAGGTTGTTAGTTTGCAACTTCTTTCTTCAATTCCATGAACAGTTTCCATGTCAAATTTCATATGGATGAAAAGCATTTTGGTTTTTTGTTGGGTTTGTTACTTAACCCAGGTTGACATGTCAATTGCCTATTCATTTAGACAAACTGGGTCATAAAGTCAAATGTTCAACATGCCTAAATGTTGTAAAATTTTCGTCGTCGGTTCTCAACATGACCGTACTTTGTGTAGTACTACAAAGATATTATATTGTGCCTGCAAAGTCTGAATTAATCTGGAAAGAATCCACCGTGCTTAAAATGATTGCTCTTGCATTTATCGACTCATCTGTGTAGCAGCCTGATCTAAGGTGTTTTTTTTTTTTTTAATGTCATATACGGGGGGAAAATCCATAAAATGCTTTTATTAGCTATCACTACTTGCTAGATATCTGGAAGTGTATTTTGTGGTACTATTAAAACACATAGATGCTGTTTTGATTTGATCTATGGATGAGTATGCAAGGTGATGGACCTATTACTCTTATGTTCTAATCTTCAAATCAAATTTGTAATCTTCCTGGCACTGTAGTCATGACTTTTATATATATGCACTACCTCCAAGATGGTGCAGTTTCATTTAATTTGCTCAATTGTTAACCCATTCTTTCTCAGATTGAGGGATCGTCTAGTCAAAATCATCACCGACTATAGGACAGAAACTTCTCTTAGACATGGGTGCAATGACATACTCAAGGTAATTTTCTTGCCCTTAATTACTTCTGATACAATTTTAATCACAATTGCTTGATATTTCATTTTAACTTGCAGGCCGATTGTGTTAATTTGTTAATCAAGTACTACAAAGAAGCAAGACGAGCTATTTACTTGAGCAATGAAGAAGACGGAGCACGCAGTAAAAGGGACAAAAACAGGGCTTCTCAGTTTGCAGATAGATATTTGAGTGTGAGGAGCATGGAGGTCAAGTCGAAAACACGTGGTGGCACTAGATGCTGCGTGTGTTTCGATCCATTTTCTATACAAAACGTGTCGATTATTGCTTTCTTTTGCTGTCATGCTTACCACACAACGTGTCTTATGGATTCCACCATTTCCATTAGTCAGCAGCAAAAGAAGCCACCAACTCCAACCAAGCCCCCAGATGAATTATCATATTACGAATATGACAATGGGGGCACTGAGAATGATGAGGACGAGGATGCTTCCTTGGGTTCTCCACAAATGCGTTGTATCTTGTGTACTACCGCTGCAGGATGAGCTTCTTGTGTTTTGTGTTCATGTGTACGATAGTCTTCAGCGTGGTGTGTGCATATATGAGGCAGGCCTTGTAAGCTACTCCCTCCCTCCCATATATATAGGTTCACTTTCTTTATTTTCTTATCCCAATTATATAGTTTTATTTCTTTATTGAGAATGTTTTGTTTTTTTCGTTTATTAATATACCCTTGTTTTATTTGCCTAGTTATAATCAATTTACTACTAGTTGTTGATAATTAAATAAGGGTAAACTAGGGAAGTTTTTGGTAAAAATTATTTTTTCAATAACGTTAAATAAGATTTCTTAATTTGTGAAAAAAATAAAACAAGCCTATATAAATGGGACGGATGAAGTATTTCTTTGTTGTACTTTGTGTGGGCAAATGGCCTTTGTATTTTTGTATATTTATTTCTGATTTTTTCGTGGGCTGCATATGACCTTTGAAGGTAGTGCAAATTACACAAAACCAGAATTTTAAACTTTCAAAAATAGATATAAAATTTATTTATACAAAAATCAGATATTAATTCAAATTTTTAATACTACTCAAGCCCAAAAAACCCTAAAATTCCAATTCATTACACAGATCTCTCTCTCTCTCTCTCTCTCCACCCAAAATTTTATTTTCAAATTGCTACTAAAACTACTAACTTTAACAACATAAATGAAAAAAATTTAACAAGCACAATTTAATTGATAAAAATTCATAACAAAAGAATACTAAAGTGCATATCATAGATAACTTAATTTTTTATTGTTGCCACAAAGATACGTAACTAGGTTTTCTCTTTTCTTTTCTCTTTAAGGTAGATAAAGTTTATTGGTATTTAAAATTAAAAGGGGAAAGAGACCTAAAAATCTATAAAATAACACGTTTTTTCCTTCCAAAAAGATCTCAATCTCGGTAATCCATAAAATTTAAAAGTTTACTACCTTTCTCTCATCAATCAAGCAAGGACAAGATGTCTATCATTACAATTTTTCCAAAATCAAGGCAATTAAAGTAGTAGATAAAAAGGGATAATTGCCACATTTTGAACCCGTAGGAGCCACCTCTAGAATCTCAACGCCTGGCAACGGATCCTCAGATGGATCAAGCGCGACGAGGACGTCGCGAGTCTAACGAGGGGTGATTGTAATACACAGACCAGGAAAAATTTAAAAAGATTTGATAGGTACTACTCATACCAACAAGGTGCACCTTCTTTTTCGGAAGTCCATCGTTAGAAACTCCACAGTTAAGCGTGCTTGGCTTGTAACAATTCCATGATGGGTGACCCCTTGGAAAGTTTTCTCAGGGAGTGTGTGAGTGAAGATAAAGTATGCTGAAAAGACCCATGTTGATACAATGAAAACAGTACGTCGTCGATCTAACGGCCGGGACAGCCGGTAAGTGACGCCAATAGGTAAAAAAAAAAAAAAAAGCATGCTCCGACTTTGGTGACCAACTAGTAAGCTGCACACAATCGACAATAGTGCCTTGCACGGCGTCACGATGTTCACGCACCTGTGTTGCCGTTGATCTTTCTCTCCCCTCTCCTTCCTCCCCTACTCCATTTTCTTTTTGTCGCGACGTGTGGCTATGTAAACGGTGTTGTAGTGGTGTGCAGTGGTTGTGCGGTGTGGGTGTGGCGATGGTACGATGTGGGCATGACGTCGCAGATCTCTGATCTGAAGGCGTTGACGCAGCATGATTTGAGTTCGGCGACGTCATCCTCGTGTTCGAAGCTTTGAGAGTGATAGTGTCATCTCCGGCAACACGACATAGCAGCGGTGGCTTTGGTTAGATCCGGCGAGTTCAAATGACGATGGGTTCAAATGGTGTGGCGATGGTTTTGTGGTTACGATGTAGTGTGGTTGGTGGTTGCGGTGTACAATGGTTGGGTATGGTACGGTGGTGATATACTGTAGTGTGGTGTTGGGTGCGGTGGTGATGTGCAGTGGTGGTGTGTGGTGCGGTGGTTAAGTTCGATGGTGCTGTGTTCGATGATTGGGTGCGGTTGTGTGGTTGGGGGTGCTATGTGCGGTGGTGGTTGTGCAGTAGTGTTGACTAGTGGTTGGGTACGGTGACGATGGACTCAGATTGTCCGTGTTGTGGTTAGTGATGGCAACGGGGCGGGTTCGGGGCGGGGCGTCTAGTATAAACCGTAATGTATTCAAATCAGGTACTTCAATTTAAGACAACGCCCTGGAAAGAAAAGCAGGCTCCTCAGAGAAGATAACTTAATCAAGCAGTAAATAGTTAGTGATGGCAACGGGGCGGGTTCGGGGCGGGGCGTCTAGTATAAACCGTAATGTATTCAAATCAGGTACTTCAATTTAAGACAACGCCCTGGAAAGAAAAGCAGGCTCCTCAGAGAAGATAACTTAATCAAGCAGTAAATAGTTAGTGATGGCAACGGGGCGGGTTCGGGGCGGGGCGTCTAGTATAAACCGTAATGTATTCAAATCAGGTACTTCAATTTAAGACAACGCCCTGGAAAGAAAAGCAGGCTCCTCAGAGAAGATAACTTAATCAAGCAGTAAATAGTTAGTGATGGCAACGGGGCGGGTTCGGGGCGGGGCGTCTAGTATAAACCGTAATGTATTCAAATCAGGTACTTCAATTTAAGACAACGCCCTGGAAAGAAAAGCAGGCTCCTCAGAGAAGATAACTTAATCAAGCAGTAAATAGTTAGTGATGGCAACGGGGCGGGTTCGGGGCGGGGCGTCTAGTATAAACCGTAATGTATTCAAATCAGGTACTTCAATTTAAGACAACGCCCTGGAAAGAAAAGCAGGCTCCTCAGAGAAGATAACTTAATCAAGCAGTAAATAGTTAGTGATGGCAACGGGGCGGGTTCGGGGCGGGGCGTCTAGTATAAACCGTAATGTATTCAAATCAGGTACTTCAATTTAAGACAACGCCCTGGAAAGAAAAGCAGGCTCCTCAGAGAAGATAACTTAATCAAGCAGTAAATAGTTAGTGATGGCAACGGGGCGGGTTCGGGGCGGGGCGTCTAGTATAAACCGTAATGTATTCAAATCAGGTACTTCAATTTAAGACAACGCCCTGGAAAGAAAAGCAGGCTCCTCAGAGAAGATAACTTAATCAAGCAGTAAATAGTTAGTGATGGCAACGGGGCGGGTTCGGGGCGGGGCGTCTAGTATAA
The DNA here is from genome assembly GCA_903798235.1 of Fraxinus ornus. NCBI lineage: Eukaryota > Viridiplantae > Streptophyta > Magnoliopsida > Lamiales > Oleaceae > Fraxinus > Fraxinus ornus. Next base: position 23,370 of record CAIGRF010270972.1, read on the forward strand.
ACCGTAATGTATTCAAATCAGGTACTTCAATTTAAGACAACGCCCTGGAAAGAAAAGCAGGCTCCTCAGAGAAGATAACTTAATCAAGCAGTAAATAGTTAGTGATGGCAACGGGGCGGGTTCGGGGCGGGGCGTCTAGTATAAACCGTAATGTATTCAAATCAGGTACTTCAATTTAAGACAACGCCCTGGAAAGAAAAGCAGGCTCCTCAGAGAAGATAACTTAATCAAGCAGTAAATAGTTAGTGATGGCAACGGGGCGGGTTCGGGGCGGGGCGTCTAGTATAAACCGTAATGTATTCAAATCAGGTACTTCAATTTAAGACAACGCCCTGGAAAGAAAAGCAGGCTCCTCAGAGAAGATAACTTAATCAAGCAGTAAATAGTTAGTGATGGCAACGGGGCGGGTTCGGGGCGGGGCGTCTAGTATAAACCGTAATGTATTCAAATCAGGTACTTCAATTTAAGACAACGCCCTGGAAAGAAAAGCAGGCTCCTCAGAGAAGATAACTTAATCAAGCAGTAAATAGTTAGTGATGGCAACGGGGCGGGTTCGGGGCGGGGCGTCTAGTATAAACCGTAATGTATTCAAATCAGGTACTTCAATTTAAGACAACGCCCTGGAAAGAAAAGCAGGCTCCTCAGAGAAGATAACTTAATCAAGCAGTAAATAGTTAGTGATGGCAACGGGGCGGGTTCGGGGCGGGGCGTCTAGTATAAACCGTAATGTATTCAAATCAGGTACTTCAATTTAAGACAACGCCCTGGAAAGAAAAGCAGGCTCCTCAGAGAAGATAACTTAATCAAGCAGTAAATAGTTAGTGATGGCAACGGGGCGGGTTCGGGGCGGGGCGTCTAGTATAAACCGTAATGTATTCAAATCAGGTACTTCAATTTAAGACAACGCCCTGGAAAGAAAAGCAGGCTCCTCAGAGAAGATAACTTAATCAAGCAGTAAATAGTTAGTGATGGCAACGGGGCGGGTTCGGGGCGGGGCGTCTAGTATAAACCGTAATGTATTCAAATCAGGTACTTCAATTTAAGACAACGCCCTGGAAAGAAAAGCAGGCTCCTCAGAGAAGATAACTTAATCAAGCAGTAAATAGTTAGTGATGGCAACGGGGCGGGTTCGGGGCGGGGCGTCTAGTATAAACCGTAATGTATTCAAATCAGGTACTTCAATTTAAGACAACGCCCTGGAAAGAAAAGCAGGCTCCTCAGAGAAGATANAAATAAAATTTAAAAAAAAAATATGAGATTTGAAATCTTAAACGTTATCTCCTAAATTAGTTGGTTTAAACGAGATGTTTTTTTCATACATTTCGCATTCAGTTCAAGCTTCTCCTTTTTTTTTTTTCACCTTCTGATCGATGTGAACAACATATTTGGATCCTTCCACTTCTTTCTGCATAATTAATGGATTATTTGATATTATTTTTATTTTGTGCATTCATATTTTTGTATCAATGTCTGAACATACTAGGCCATTAACTACGTCAACGATTATTACAAAATGGATATTCCAAAATAGTGGAAATAAAACGTACCTTGGTCAAAAAAGATGCTGAAATTTTTGTTTTTCTTATCATTCATGTTTATTCATATTAAATACGATCCTTCCTTCAATTATTATTATTATTTTTTTATTTATGTAAAGATATGGTCCAGGTCTATGAACATTACAAAGAAGAAATGTCGAAATTTGGAAGCCTCTTAATTTGGGCTCGTAGAGTATAGCGCCCTTGGGGCTTTGTGTTTGTTCATAGTGGAAATTACATCACAGCAGTTACTTAAAGATGACTAATCGGGTATTTAATTTAATTAAGCATAAATCATGTATTAGTTCTAAACCCTAAAAATCATTTCCCTCTCTCCATCTCTCATCTCACTCTCTTATCTTCACTTGTCGCACACATGAGATGACACTAGAGATACCACAACGACTCTCTTTCTCTCTATCTGGGCTTTCACAGATGCGACGATTTCACACCGTTTTCATAGAGGGGTTTCATAAGATCAAAGAAAAAAATATGGCCCAAAGAGAGTCGTCGGAGGCTCAAACATGAAATCTCTTTCCTACGCAACTCACAGACACAGCATATGATGGACCCAATTTTGAGAGTATTATGTGCATCGTTAGACTCTCAACGCTCTCCAATTCCGTCTTTCTTTTCCTTTTATTTAACTCTTGATGAATTGACGCCGATCGATTTCGCAAGTTTGAGAGAGTATTTTCGTCTTTCTTTGAGGGGAATTTTGTAAACATATTATGTGCAATTAGCATATCAAAGGGTTTAGGGTTTTTCTTTTGTCGGGATGTTGATTGTGGTGTAGTGTGGAATTGGAGATGGTGGGTTGTGATTGTTGGTGGTGTTGGTGTTGGTGTGTAGGTCACGACCAATGGAGTTTATGTGACCAAATATTTTGAATAAGTGACTTGTCAAATGAGCGAGTCATATGTCACATGTCACGTATTCAAGGGATTTGGTCATGAGTCATTAGATCAAATAACAGATTCAAGAAATTTGATAAGTCATTGGATCGGGTCACGATCATGTTCACATATATCAAAGGCACGTGTCAAAGTGCATAAGTCACAGATCACAGATTCAAGAGATTTGTTCTCACAGTATTGAATTGGTTATAGGTCACATGTCAAGTGCGTAGGTTACATGTCACAAATTTAAGAGACTTGGTCATAGACCATTAGCTCAACTCACACGTCACAGATCCAAGAGTTTTCATGGTTACAGGTCATTGGATTATGTCACATGTCATATATCAAAGTGCATAGGTCATATGTCACATATCCAAGAGATATGGTCACATGCCATCGATTTCTCCAACCTCGGTTATCCAAATCGGTCACAAATTCAATAAACCAGATTTTGATGGTGAGAATTTAAGTTACGGTAATTACTCTGTAAATTATACAATGAGTTGTTTTTCAATTTTTATTTTTAAAATATACCAGCACTACTAAGTCGTGAATGAAGAAGACGATTAGTCACCGGCAATGTTCATTAGCCGCTAATCGCCGCTAAAGAAGCTGTGATGGGATGGATGTCGAGTGGGTGGATGCCGATGGCAAGTGGATGTTGACGGGTGGGTGCGGCGGATGTGTTGGTGGGTTGGGTGTGGATAGATTAATTTTATTTGATACTATTATTATTCAAAATTAAAATAGAAACCTGATTTTTACATTTTTAAACTTAATATCTGAAAATTGATTTGGTGCATACTTAGAGGGTGTTTGGTGATGATTAAAATTAGATTTTTAGTATATTATGATAAAAAAATTTGTGTGACCATAAAAGATGTGGTTAATATTGATTGTTTGATTTTGACTTGGATTAAAATCAAATTTTAATCCGGTCCAAACAGACCATTAATATCTAATTTATGATTATTTTTTTTCCCTTGTTCATATCGATACAAAAGCTTGCAATTATATTTCTTCTATTAGTTGGATTTCGGGTTACTCTTGCTCTAGAATTTATTTTTCTCGATGAAGTTTGTCAAATTCGCATTTCCTCGAGATTATTACATGATACGGACTTTCTTCTATAAAAGTTTCTTTTAGGTTGCTACAAAACCTTTTTGACAGTTATAAAACTTTGTCAAATTTTATAATAGATAACATTCGGCTCGTCTTTAGTCAAAATTAAAATTTAGATTTTAATTAAAATTTAAATTTAAATTAAAGTCAACAATTAATTTTAATTATATATTTTATGAGACCTAAAATTTTTCAACCACATATTTTATCAAATTTTAATTATATTTTAAAGTCAACAATTAATTTTAATTATATATTTTATGAGACCTAAAATTTTTCAACCACAAATTTTATTAAAATTTATTGAAAATCTGATCCCTCCCCCCAACAAACAAGTGGATTTAACAAAAAATTCTAACCGTAAGAATTAAAAAAGTGCATCCACTAATGACTAACCCTTATTAAACGGCATTGCCATGTTTTTAACATTTTTACGTGTAGATAAACTTGTTTATTAATGTTTGGAATTATATTAAAAGTCCATCTTTTAAGAACTCAAATCATTCATATTTTTTAAATTTTATAGTCCCATAAACTCATTTATTAAGATTTGGAATTCCATTTTAGAATAACAACTTCGTTAAGATGAGTAACTCAATTGTTTATATGTTATAATGATTCGTTTGAACATATTAATTTTCAAATCCAAACACTCGTTTGATTTAATGGCCAATAATATCATATTGAAACTTGAAGTTCCATCTTAAACATAAACCTTATTAAGCCCCTGTTTGGTGGCCATTATTTACCAAAAACAATGTTTTGAATAGTAAAATTTTAGAGAATGTGTGATTAAAAAATAGAAAAAAAAAATTGGGTTTATGTGCNAAAAAAAAAAGAGTTTTAATTTAAAGGGCATCAAACAAGGGCTAAGTAAATTAATTTCATCTTTATTCGACATTAGATTTAACCTTGACATCATTGCATATAATCTTATTTCAACCATTTATAAGGAGTAATACTATTTAGCACGGGAGATATTTAACATCAATTTTGAATATCTATAGAAGGTTCCATATAAAAATTGACATAATGCCCCCAAAATCTGTTAGGCCTCTCCCTCACGAGAATATACATTTAAAAACAAAAAAACAAAAAACAATCCTCAGTACTGAACGTTTTTGGGTGCAAACCTTGGAATTATAAGAAATTCAAGTGGGAAGGTAAGGGAAGATATTAAGAAAAAAGTTAAAATCCTGTTTATAATTATGTCCTCATTTCATTTGCTTTTCATTCATTTTCAAAAAAAAAAAAAATTCCCATAGTTTTTCCAAAAAAAAATACTTTTCAAAGAATCAATTCTCAAAAAATCTTTACCAAACAAACGCTGTATTCTTTGATGATATTTTGAATGTCAAGTGTTGCATATCAAAATTGAATAACTGTAGACAATTAAAAGAAATAATAATTTTATTTTTTATATTGTCTAACGACATCTTCAACAATATAAATATATTGTCTCGTAAACAAAAGTCAATCTATAATATTTAGGTTTTTATGGCTTCCATTTCATTTTGTTGTGCTTACATTTCCTTCCCCAAACAAGTCTTACATTCCATTCCAACTCTACCGATTAATTTTATTGTTGCCATAAGCTGGTAAGCAGTCCATTTTTAAGAAAATGTTGTGACACCTAAACATCTTGGGAATTAAGTCAATCGGTAATTTAAAATAAAGAGCAATTCTCTTGAAATAATGAAGGTTATATTTCATTAATATGTTTATGCACTGAGAAAATACAAGAAAAATTTAGAAAATCTATAAAAATATGTATATTGTTTTGGATAGAGAGTCTCAAAGAGGTGACATTGTTTGTTAATTAGAATTATTATTTTGGATAGAGAGATTGAAAGAATAGATATAGTTTGTTAATTTGAAACTTTAATGAGTATACTGTTTCTTTCTTGTTGAGTAAGATAAAATTTTGTGATATTTCACAATATAAATATATGAAGGATCAATACAGCAGCTCAAAAAACTACTCCATCAAAATCTTCTTGGCTGTTATTTCAATTTTGCCCTCTTCTAATTCTTCCTTTAATCTTCTTGAATTCGGTTTCAGCATTCCACAAAAAATTCTAAGGCTAACTCCACATAATGAAATATTAATTCGAAAAGATCCTAATATCTACATCTACCGTTTTAGGGAGTTTTAGAACATATTGGTGCAAATTCAAGATCTCAAATCTTTGCATACTTTGGTTTAGATATCAAAAACCATTAGATGAAGATGTGAAATCTATTTTCCTCACTTGAATCTCTCTATTTCGATGGATATAAAAGAGACCCTCATCCTTATATAGCTCCACTTCCTTTGAATGGAGGTTGGAGATTAATTGTCTTCAATGGTTGGGATTGATCCTCTAGAAGTCTCTATAACTTGGGAATCTACAAGCTTCCATACTCTTCCCACCTTGGAACAATGTAGAATATAAGGCTTCTCCTCAAGTTTCCCAATAAACAAAATGCACTTTGAGTGGTCTTCCATGCAACTCTTTAGACTTAGCACTTTGTACTAGGCTTCGTAAAATTCTAGAGAATTTTATGAACCTCTTTGAAAGTCCTCCTAACATTTAGGTTGCTGGCAGTGGCGGAGCCAGCACCTGACGAGGGGGTGAGGCCACGCGTGCTAGCTCCGTCGGAATCTCTACTGTCGTCGGGTATTGCAGTTGCAGTCGAAAGAGGGAAAGAAGCCGAGGAAGATGAAATGCTGGGCTTTATTTTATTTTTTTTCTATTTTGGCTTATTTGGACTGATGGCAATTGACATGGGCCTCAGTCTTTAAAAAAAAAAAACAATAGCCCAAATCATATATATTACATTCATGGGAAAATTAGCTCAACCCCTACTTGTAAACTATACAATTCAAAATTCAGATTTAAAAGTATTTTATACAAAAATCAGGTGATAATTTAATTTTTAAAATATTATAAAAATAAATTAATTTACATAAACAATCAAC